>JANHGN010008719.1:0-28397 GCA_024605025.1 Megaceryle maxima | reverse complement strand
AATTAAAATATTACAATAAGTCATTTTTAAAGAAAAATTAATTATGCTAGTGAAGTACAACACTATGTCTTTTTTTTTTTTTTTTTTTTTTTTCCCCCCCACTGAAAATGCTGCTACCAGATGTCTGTAGCTGTACAGCTATGGAAATGCAGTAGAGTTTAAAAAATGTTCAGGACTGACTCATTCCAGTTTTGTCCTCATTTTAAACTTTGTACCATTGAAAGTTCAAAAGCTTTTTCCACATTGTTTGTGGGGTTTCTCCAGAGGGAGTATTTCTGGCTTTGGTTAGTAAAAAACTCCCTGTCTTGCTAAAGATTGACAATTACATACATTTTTGGCCTCTTAACTTAAGCAAGCCAGCAGGCCCTCAGGGTGCCAGTTATGTGTCCAGTGTCCAGTGTCCAGTTATGGCTAGAAAGTTACTTTTAAAGACCATTTTTTAAAACAGTATTTGAAATCTACACAGTGATAAGCAATTCTGGAAAAACAAAAAAACCAACCAAACAAAAAATACTGGTTTACTTATATGTAGGTCAAATTTCTCTAAACTGCTCAGGAAGCTTTTTCTCAGTTTTGGTGCAGACAAGTCTTCCAGTGTGAGAACAAGGGGCTCCAATATAAAGTCTCTCCAGCTCTTTGTAGGGCCATAATCATAACATGACCTTTTCACTTGGCATCTGATCTGTGCTTCCTGCCCCTGTGTCATCATGATTCAGCATCGTGACATGCTGAAAGATCATCAAGGTGGAAACAATGCCGAGCAGTGTCAGGATGATGTGGCCTGCCATGATTATTTTGTGTGTACCTGATTTATTGCACATCATATTTTCTTTTTCCTCATCTTTCAGCTGCCAGGCACGTAGTTTTATCTTCTGCCAGTGTCTGGCCTTGCATTCAGAAAAGAGAATGGGGATGTCCTGGGGTGTGGGCAAGAAGGACAGCTTGCTCTGTACCCCTTAGTTTGGGAAGCTTGCAAGAGCTTCAGCTTATATGTTACAATATGTCCTGCTATTTAATGAGTTACAGTCTCTGCTTTTTTCTTTTTTCCTTATTCCCTAGAGATTACTACCCAGGGCTCAAGGGGGAACTCAAGCACTGTTGCTGAAGCCATAAAGATGTATTTCTTAAAAGACTGGACATTTTATCTTTGGGTGAAGATGCAATTTCTTTTCCCTTTCTCCAGCTAGCTAGCACAACTTCTGATACCAATTAAATTATTTTTCTTCATTTTTATTTGTTTTCCAAGTGAGCAGCAGTGTCCTCTCCTTTTCCTTGAACAATGGGGATACAATATAATAGCTTATGTTTTGTTAACCTATCAAGATAGCACATCTGTCTTGAAGAGCTCACCTTTGCCAGGGCTGGCTACAGACACACAGACACACAGAGGCATGAGGAGCCTGAACCCTGAAGAGCTTGTCGTAATGTAGATGGACTCAGTACAGCTCAGCACCATGTTCTCCTGCACTCCCCATTCCCCCTTCTGCCAGGACAGTGCCTGTATGTTCCCATGCATCCCTCTGATGTGTATGAGGATGCAATGTCCCATTGCTCTCCTGCCATTGCCTCCCTCAGTGTCTCCTCCATCCTAAGCACTTTTGCATTTCCATCCTTCCCAAAGGCACAAGCTTTTACTCCACGCCCTTCTGTTTGTCTTCACTGTTCCTCTTGTGCCTTTCTGCAATGCTTTCTTTGGTTGTGGCACATTTAAGTCACGGTATTGAGTTGCTGCCCACCAAAAGGGGTGGTTCTGCTCCCTCCAGCAGCATGCTCTTTAGCACCATGCTTGTCAAGCCCTTGGGTGAGTCAGTTCAAGAGAATAGTTTTCTGTTGGATTAACAAGTTGGATCGGCTTACTGAGTGGTTTGATGTGGTGCAAGACAGGGTGTGGACCAGCTGGGCCAGGAGTCAGGGAGAAAAGCAGGACCACCCAAGTCAGAACGGTAAGGTGACTCAGTCATGTCACGTAACTTCACCCTTATTTACTTCATATTATATAACTTGACCCATTTCTTCCTAACTGAGAGAGAAGCTTTTCCTTTTGAAACTGTACTGGGAGAATCAGTAGATCTGAAGTGCAGGATATTCTACACAAAGACAGGACAATGACTAGCATCAACTGATTCTGCTACCTAGGGATGCGGGGAAAGAGAGGTGGTGTAGACTATTGATTGTCTGAACAGCATGCCAGGGACTCGCATTTTCTAAGTCATGTTGTTTTGGGGTTTGTTGGTTGGTTTTTCATTACAGGTATTAGTAGCTGAAAGGTTCTGCCTGTTGATTAAAATAGTTTTGGGATTTTAACACTGAACAAATGTGCTATTAAAAACTGTGATCCTGATGCACTCTCATTAGGATGATGTTCTGTGTCTTCTTATGCTAACAGGCACAAATACTCGTAATACCAGACTAAGATATTTCAGCATGTTTTAAAGCACTTCCCAAGTAACTTATACCAAGGACTTGTATTTACCAAACCAGGAATGCTAGTAGTGTATGTATAGTAATTTACATTCCTATATTAGTATAAAGAATTTTCTTCCCTTTGCATGATTTAAACTGTCACTATTTGTTTCATCTCTTTAAGTGAACATTCAAATGGCAAAATGCTCTTAGTGAATCCAGTAAAACATAATGCTGGAACTGTATGCTGCAGAGCTTTTACAAAACAGTACCTAAATATTAAGTCCTGGAAAAATTAAACTTATCAGGAGTTTGTGCAAGCACACAGCTGAATATGAATTATTAACATCCTTGGTTCGTTCTCAGAGTGCTAGTACATCCTACAGAGCTGTAATTAGGGCTGGGTTGCATCTGAGTCTTGCTATCATGCTGCATCAGTTTGTCACTATTAGGATTGCTACCCCTGAACCTGTTCATTGCTCACCCAGATAGCTAATTAGTGACCTAGAGATAAAGTGGCATTTATTGGTACCAGAAGAAATGGCCTTTCATTTTTATGTAGAAGCAAAAAACAGGTCACCAAGCAATTTACACGTTCTTCACCCACCCACAGTGCAATGTAAGATGATAATGTTTATCTTGTCAGGCTTACATTTTCTCCCTGACATTATTCTCTCTTTGTTGGTATTTGTTTTGTTTGAGGATTTCTTGTGGTTGGACCTCAGACTGTCTAATGCTAGGACCATGTTCAAGAGTTTTCATTAAAAAACAGAGTCCTAGAAGGGTTCCTTAGATTACAGTTTCCTCTGTGATACAGAGTTTGAACTGGAGGGGATAGGCAGAGGATAGATACTTTGTCCTCACCTATTTACTAATGGTACTCGTTGAAATTTAGCAATGCTCTTCCCTTATACAAATGTATCCTCCAATAAAAGCCATGTGTTGTGGGCAGAAATAGTTAAGGTCTTGATGACTTTTTTTTTTTTTTAATAAACATCAACTTAGAAAGGCAAGAGGCCAAACTCATATATGGCTCATTCATATACACACAAAAGCTGTGTGTTTCTGGATATGCCTACTTTGCATATGCAGCCTGGCTCCAACCTTATTTTAGCTAGGGTGACCATTTCTCTCCTATTTTAAGAAATATTCCTTGTTTCTTTTGTGACATGAGTAAAAGAAATGCTGAATCATATCTTCGTGGAGCAACACTCAGCAGTGCATTTGTTCATGGAACCTTATTTCAATTTAAGCCTCAAGAGACTGAATCTTTCAAGAAAAAACTACAGGATGAAGCTAAAACCAGTTCTCCCTCTCTGCTATCTTAAGATAGCACTGAATTGCAAGTGTAGGAAAAAAAAATCAGTCGAGAATGTGTATTCATATTGGAGAATCTGCCCCAAGCCTCTGATTTTGCATTTGTAATCCAGCTATGGACGAGGCACGTCAGGAAGAAAAGGTCTTCAGAGGTTCCTAAATGCCAATGTAAAACATCAAATGCTTGCCTGGTACACTATATATTTTACTGCAAAGGTTTAGCGAATGCTATATGCAGGGTAAAGCTGTGAAGCAAGGTAACAAACTCTTTTCCCATTGCAAACCTTCAGAGCAGCTAGATGGGAACCCTTCCAGAAAGCTCTCTGGAAACTTTCATCTAACCTCATTGCTCTATAAATAGAGGAGGTCTTCATCCCCGAGGTTTTGCAATGCCATTCTGCAGGGGAGTGCTGAGCTCTGATGGAGGCAGTGGAAGGAGAATTAGTTAGAGAGTGGCGTGGTGGGACTGGGAAGGAGAACAGGATCTCCTTCAATATGTGAGGAGGTCTGCAGACAGGTTGAGAGGAGATTATTTAACATGGAATTAAAATGTTCTTCCCAAAAATGTGTATGCAGGGAAAAATTCCCTGCATACAGATCCTACAGAGAAACTACTGCCAGCAGAGTGGAAAATGCAGCCACAGTGACTGTCAGCTGCAAATGACAAAGAAAGGTACCTGATATTCCCTCAATCAGTCAGGAAATACTTCTGAAGAGACTTTTCACTCTCCAGAACAAATGAAGAAATGGTTCCACTGGGATCAGTGAAAACAGCAATAAATGCTGTAAGAATTACTGTAGTTTACCACAAAGAAAAATTTTAATTGCTCTGATAGACTGTCATAAGTGAGATAATATGTGACAGAGTAATCACAAGCATAAATCTGGAGTAAGTCCCAAGAGCAAAACACTTGAAACTTTGTTTCTAAAAAATATGTAAATACAGCAGAAAACCAGCAGACTATTACAGAAGCTAGAAAAATCTGCCCTAACACTCTCCATTTTCATTATCATGGGTGCCTTGATTTTGACAGCAGATTAAAAAAGCATTGTCTTTCAAAATTTAGTTATAGTGTATTTTTGAAGAATTAGCTACAGTTTAAATGTGGAGGAAAAAAAATGTTGCAATCAAGCTTCATGTATAATTTTCAAAAGAAATAACTTAAAAAATGGGATTGAAAAAGGAATATTTCATTTTGACTTCTGATAGTTCAGCTTCATGGTAAAATCAAAATCTCAGTTACTATACATTTGAAAAAGGAATACTCCATTACTTGTGTGATTCTTTTGGTGAAAAAAAAATCTGAAAATATAAGAGGTTTATTTTTGAGAAAGCACGGTAATTTGAAGCAAACAAAGCTAATTTGGGATACTGTCTACGGAAGAATGAAAAATGAAAGCAAACAATTTTACTACTCACACACTGCATATTGAACACAGTAGGCTGTAGATGTTATTATTTGTTCTCAGAGACCTTTGATATGCAATCTTTAAATGTTTTTCTTTCCTGCCAGCAGAGTTTCAGAGTTCAGAGAGATCTTTATTTTGTTGACGTAAAAATAATATGGAAATGCTAATATAGGAACACTGGGCCATTGGCCTATGAGATTATCATCCCTCTGCCTTCCTGAAAGTGTCACCGAGATAACATTTCTTTGAAGGTGAGGGAGATGTGCTTTCCATGCCAGAACAGTATTTAAGTCTTTCAGCATGAAAAGGTTTTATGGTAGAGTTTTAAAATGAGAACAGTCTGATCTTAGATGGGCTCGAATGTATGAAAGTGCTAATTATAAGGTATATTACAAGGAAAAAAACCCAACAAACTAAAGAAACCCAAACCAAAACAGATGAAAAATAACTTGGGTCATATATATGGCTTTTAAGTGCTCTGTGACAAAACATGTGCAAATGGGAAGGGATTTCAAACAGTAGCATGTATTAGCTCCCAAACACTTCCCTTTGCTTTTTGATTTGCAGTGAGCAAAACCATCCTAGCCTAATCTGGCCTTCTTTAACTGAATTGTCTACTGCAGTCTCAAAGGCCATAGTGGAAAGAGTTTTTCTTCTTGTAAACAAACCTGTTTACACACAGAAGAGAGGAGTAGTCACTCCAGTGTTGGTGTAACCCCTCTGAGCAGCTTCACAGAAACCTGAAGGCTGTACTTTTGAAGTGGTGCACATACAGCTCAGATGTGTATGGTGGTTTTCAGAGTATTTTGTTAGTATTTGGCTAAGCACTGAAATACATTGTTCATAAATTGGTCTGGCTGCACGCTGTGTTCATGTGAGAGTGCCTGAGAAGGAAGGGAGAGGCCAGAACTTGTTTCCAAGGGGTTTATTGACTATAAAACTCACAGCCAGATAAAAGCAGCAGCAAATAACCTGATCTGTGTGTTACAACAGTGCCCAGTCTCACCTTCTCTCTTCCTGCATCATATTTCCTATCTAGGTCACTGTGCAGTGCAAAGCTGTTGGTTTACCAGATAGTGTTTCCACACATTGACCCAGACGCAGTGAGGACAGGCACGTTTTCAGGCTGTTTATGCAAACCACCAGTGTCCCCTGCCTGCTCCTGGCACGTATTTTACCTTCCTCCTTGCTGGTTTGGTGCCTGGTATGGCTTGCCCAGCCTTATGGATAGAATTGGCTAGACTGACATCTAAACAGCTTTGTAGATAAAGCCATGTTGCTGTCAGCCTGTCAAACAGAAATTCCATCACTAACCTGCAACTGCTATATAATTAAATGTTCTCCTGCTAGGCATACTCTGGTTTAACAAGTTTTATGAGTCATGGCAGCAAAGGAAAAGGAGAGTCCCCAAAAACAAGAATGGGCACAAACACCCCCTTGATAATCATCTTATTTAGAGGGAATAAGGTTCTTGCTCGTCCAGGGAAGTGAATGCCAGGTTTTCTCAGATCCCTTGTCACAGTATCTTACACTGCTACTCAGTAAGGTACCCAGAGAAAGTGATTTTGCAGTTCTGAATTACATAAAGCTTGATAGTACAGATGCTTGCAAGGAAGCGGTTTGTCTGACTGTTCAGCGGATTGGTTTGAGAGTGCTTGAGAAGGAAGGAAGAGGTGAGAACTTGCATATTCTGTGCTTTCATGAGATCAACCTCAAACCCATCTACACCAGAGGACATGTATTACACGTATGAGAAAAGCATGTCCCTCTCCTTTATGTGGCCAGGGCCCAGCAGTCAAGATCCTAGTGTTTAAAGCAGAACCAAAGCAATTTCTTTCTAGCTGCAATTAGGTGCATGAAAATCACTGGGGCAAGAAGGCAGCTCAGCGGTATTGCTCTCTTGCCCTGCCCGGACAGACAAATGCCTGCTGTGCATCACCAGGACTGCCCACCACCCCTGTGCTTTCACACCTCATTCCAGTGGGAAGGGACTGTGCCCCTGGCAGTGTGCACAGGGTAGGGCAGCTTTGCTTGCTTCTGGGTGGACCTATTAAGCTAGCTGTAGATGGCAAGGTGGGGAAGAGGAAGTCAGGTAGTGTGAGGGTATGAGAAAAAGTTGGGTATATCTGGAGTTCCTCTAGCCAGACTCACCCTGTTGGTGTAGTTTGCACCAAACACAAGACATGGAAAGCAAATGTCAGCTGCCTTAGCTTCTGGGTGCCTGGGGCAAATCAGTGGTGTATAAGCCAATCTTTAAACTCCAGGTCTGTCAGCTGAAGAGATTACCAGTCGCCCAGCACCCAGGCACACACACCCCCCACCAGCTTTCCTTGACCTATTTATGAGCAATGAACTAGATGCAGACAGAGCTTGCATTTCAGCTGTGCCTGAGCTGGAGCAGCTTGCTTTGACTCCAGGGGGCTGTGGAAAGCACGTACAAGCCATTTTGCTGACAAACCTGGGAGGGTAGTCATGGTTAGCAGAATAATGGTGACGGGATGGGGTAGACTGGGGCATGAACCCTTCAAGTACACTTGGAAGAAGACTTGGGTCTTCAGCCTAGTTGTGGCGATGTGGCTGCATACAGACTATGACTGCCCAAGAAGGGCTTTGAGAAGCACTGTTCCCTCCCTTCCTTCTTCCATCCCACCCCAGGAGGTGCTGCAGCTGCCCCAGCAGCCTGCCTGCTCCTCTCAGGGCTGTCCTTGTCTCTCCCAGGACTGAGCACTGTGTCCTCATGAAGGGCTGGCCAAACCATGCTGAGCCAGCTCATGTCTGGTGCAACACACAGCACAAATGACAGTGCTGTCCACCAGACAGGACAAAGATCAGCTTCTGCTGCAGCCCCTCTGCTTACCTTGTCCTTTCACCTTAAGCTCTTCATCTGTCTGGGTCCTGTTGCAAATGCCAAATTAAACCCTTAATACCCATGAGCACAGATAGAGGGTTAAATCAGATGAAAGATTAGAGTATCTGAGCAGGATATATGCTTAATGAAGGGTCCCGAGTCTAAAACTAAAGTCCCAAATGCCCTCAAGCAGCTGGCTATGCTTAGTGCCAAGACTTGATAGGCAGCTGCCCTTGTGAGCTACCAGTCCCTTTTCATAGCCAAAGCTGCTGCTTTCTGGGCAGCTTGGCACCTGCCTGTTCAAGACCAGGACACAAGCCTCATTTGGTGGGCATCCTAACCCACTGGCAGGAGAAAGTGTCACATTAAATACTTTGCAAAATGTGAAAATCCTAAGTCAGATATCTGACCTGCAGAAAACAGTGAGATTCACACAGACCATGTGCCTTCAGACACAGCCAGTTTCTTGCTTCTCCCCTTTTCGGTCCTCAGGCAATTTTTGAGGTAGCCATCAAAGTGTATGCTTGAGGTGCTGGAGGAAGAGCAAGGCCAGTGCTAGCAAGAAACATGGTCCATACATGAGATGCATAGGAGGTCTGGCATACAGCACCTTCTGTTTGTATGTCCCAAGAAAATGAAAAACCAGTAAATAAAACTGTCTGCTTGTTTTGGCTCAGGTGACTGGAGATTGAGACCAGGTAGTGTGAGTTAGTATAATTTAATTTCCATTCCTCTGTCTCCTATAAATTGTGAAGTTGATTCTGATTTTCTCTCTCTCATATGACTTTCTCAATCTTCATAGGCTTCAGTTCTGATCTCTTTTTAAACCTTGATATATCCATGCTATTTTTAGTCTGGCAGACTATTTTTGGATAATATCTACAACATACGGTCTTTTTTTAGCTAGCCTCACAGCCAAAGCTATGCCCCATTCTCCTTCTCTTACACCTTTGTTGCTGTAACATCCTTTCCCTGCTTGTGAGATGCATACACATTTGCCCTGCGGATATTTATTCACAGGGCTGCTGCAGAAGTTGTTCTCTTTGTTTCCTGTTTTGTTACCCCTTCCCACTGACATCCTTATCTCAACAGTCGTACTCAACCCAATTCATACAAGTCCATTTATACTGCGGTGGATGGTATTACTCTGTACATACAGATGGACTTACTTGCACATGCACAGTGGGTGGAGCGATTTTGCTGCACCCCAGGTCGCTGCAGGAAGGATTGCAGCTGGAGGCATCCTGCTGCTGTGACATCCCTGAGCACCACACGCCCCACGGGGCTCTCTGTGAATGAGCTGCAGGCCATTGAATCACTGGCTGCAGCTGTTTGTTCCCAGCACCATCTTTCCCGGTGTCCCAAGGCTTCACTGATGTCCCATCAAGGGTATGCACCACTCCCATGATGGGCTAGAGAGCGAGAAGCCCTGGGGAAAGGTGGCTGCAGGGTGCCAGGATAGACCTGCCATCCCCAGAGCAAATTCCTCCCACCCACAGCCTAATTGCTGTGAGCTCCAAGTTATCCTGAGAAACAAGTTGTCAAGGGGAGGCTCTAGGCCGAAGGACATGATTTTCATTAATATAATCCATGATGGGTCACTCAGAAGCGATCTGCACATTCAGGTAGCCCTTCTTGCCTGGTAGACTGCCTGTTAGGATCCTGCATAGAGTCTTTCTCCTTCACCAGCTCTCCTGCCTCTGTTGAGATGTTGTTTGAGTTACCCGGGGGCTTATTTTAAGGAACAGTACAGCACCGATCTGCAGTTTTTCTCTGGCACATACTATACACATGGAAATACTGTTAAGCTGCTCGCAACAGACACAGACTGAGTTTCTCCTGATTTTAAATCACCAAACACAGCTGCTTGTCTTTGCTTTCGAAGCCTTCCGAGTCTATTTCCGTTCTCCCCATGATGAAATACAAGGTGAAATCCCATCAGAGAGATGCCCCATACTGTTCCATACTTACATTTTATGCTTGCAACTTTGTGCTCTCTATCACACTGCAGCCAAACTGGCAATAGCAAGGCTGCTGGTGTCCCAATGCCTCTTGGGCTGGCCAGGCAGCGATACCACAGTGCTACTGCATTTCTAAATAGCTATGACACTAAGTGGTATCACATACAGAATACTGCCCAATTACTCTGCATGCTGCAAACAGTAATAAATTGGATCTTAGAAATTAAAATAGACATATATAGACTCTGGGTTCAAGCAGATGGTTATACAGGGAGCTTAGGAAATAAAGATCACAAGCCTGATGAAAATAATGAAAGAAAATATTCTGGATTTTTTTTGGTGAATTCTGTTCTTTTACTGTTACACAGAATTTGTCTTGCAGGTTAATCTAGGGCACCAATATACTTTATTTTGTTTTAAGACAGTAGTTTGTTTCTTCCCCAAGCCATATTCTAATGTCAGTATTTTACAAAATATAAAAGTTTAGGTACTTTAGCTTGTTTATGATAGAAAATGGTACTGTTACAGCAGTGCAGAAGTAATCATCCCCACCTATTGAGCAGACCACATAAAGGCATTTTATACTGGAATAGCAATTCCCAAATGTGAACTGGAAGAAGCTCAGTGGTATAAGTCACCTTTTTATCATCCAAAGTAGAGCTTTTGCCAGTATAAACTAGTTTAGTTACAAAACATCACAGTTCTTACTGCAATTAGTATACTAGGAAAACTAGTAGATCCAGACTGCCTACAAAAAAAAAAAAAAAAACACGACTGCAGCAGCCACCAATATCCTGAGGACTTCTTACACTAGAGTCAGTCCAGTTGTAGCTCTTGATTTCATTGAAAGTTATTCCAGGAATGACTTTGTCCCACTGGACCCAATTCCTTTTCATAACAAGAGCATAAAGTACACTTCTAGTAAAATCACATATTCCTGGAAATGTGTAAAAATTAAAAACATTTTTTAATGTGTTTGGGGGAGGGACTGTGGAGTGAAAATGAGTAATTTCTGCATTGTTGCAGGAATTCTGCCACTCCAGTGGCAGGTATCCAACCTCCCTCTTTATTTTGCAGGCTCGTGAGACTTTTGCAGCTCCAGGTGGCCTCTTTTCTCCTCCTAGATAGAGCAGCTACACCTCACAGTCAACATAACAGTTAACCAGAACTTTTTTTAGCTTGGTAAATATATCTGCATGAAGGCACTGTGTGGCACGTGTGAATCCAAGTGGGGCTGAGGTGTGGGCCAGGCAGCGTGCAGCCCAGGGCTGAGGCAGCCGCATGCCAGGCAGGAGGAACTCGCTCCCTCTGAGCATGTAAGCAGTAGAAACTTGCAGCACGTAGGGCACAGCAGTATTAATCCCTCTCAGCTATGCCACTTTCCGGCCCCATGCTTTGGTTTCCACCAGGACTCAGGTGGCCTTGTCAGGGGCATGCTAGCTAGGTTGCTTGCTAATGCATGACTTGGGGACATCCTCGGCACCTGGCCCCACATTCAACCTGGGCTCTTCCCCCATTTTAAGGCTTGTCTGAGCTCTTCTATTATCTGCTCTGCTGTGTTGTGGTTTTTCTAAATTTAACGGAGAAATAAAAGCATCATCTTCCTTTCATCAGAAGAAATGGAGCTGCTTCTGAGCATTGAGGTAGTAGGACACCAGGAATGCTAACGTCACTCAAATTTGTCTCTCACCATTGACAAAGTAAGCAGCTGGAATGGTGGTGGCTTTGCTACGTATTTGAGCTACCACAGAGCTTGAGAAGATGGAATGGGAGAGTACAAACTACTATCCCTGCTGCCATCTCTGCTATATCTCCCTCCTGAGATGGTAGAAGGACAGCATACTCAACTCTCCAAGGTTTTCTGCCAGCTCGCTGCTCCAGCCTGGCCATTTCTATCTTCCCACGAGCAGTGTGAGCTGGTCCCGGTCCCAGCCTTTTATCCTTGAAGTGGCAAAAGTCAGCTTTGCCAGCTCAGCTGGGGAGTCCAGCAAGATGGCTTTGGCCAGACAGTCCCAATCAGGTGCCCTGAAGTACAGCATTCCCTGGGTCCACTCTACCAAGCACCAGGCATGAGATTGGCATGTTCTGGTACCTTCATTTACGATTAATGCCAACCTGGTTTACTTCATATTGGTGATTGGACCTCATCTAAAAGGAAGGTAACATGTTAAAACTCATTTAATTCAAACCTTTGCACTTGTCATTCACATGCTTTGCATGCAGCCAAGTTGTGCTCAGACAGCATAGGCAATATTGCCTATGTAGTTTCGCATGGCTGTAGTGTCGACCATGTTTCCTCTTAGATTTGGGATGTTTTTTATGGATCTGGCTCTGTTGCCAGGGTGTGTGCAGCTCCACAGGATCAATGGCGAGGAGAGCTAGCTCGCTTCACAGGCTGGCTTCTGGCAGGTGGTTCACGTGGTCACCTGACTTTGCATTCAACATGACTCTGAGTGTCTCTCACCACACTGAGCACTGCATAGACATGTGCATCCATGCAAAGCAAGCACAAAACACTGCCACTCATATGTGAAGATGACCCTGCTTTCATGGTGGTCTGTGTCACCTGGAGTGTTTTACATCCATGGTGAATCATGCCTTGGGCTTCTTTTCAGTCCCTTGCTTGGGTGAGGGAGAGTTTGTTTTAACATGTCAGAGTGAAAGCTTCAATGGGTCAGGAGCTGCTTCACGTGCAGCTCCGCTATCCCATCTCAGTAGCAGCTGCCTGCAGGGGAAGGGGACAGTGGGCAGTGAGGTGCCAACACCCCACAACTATAGGACTCTGCCCTTGTGGATGAGTTAACCTCCTTCACCTGCTTCTGTAAAATACTGCAAGGTTTCTGAATTTCAGTATCTGCCCTATGCATATATTGCTCATTTGGTAAAAGCCTGCCAGTTATTCCCCTTCATCTGGTGCACCCAACTGCTGTTTATCCTAACTGGACATTTGGAAAATTCTTGTCACCCCCATTACATTAGCAGAAGATGAAAGTGAGCAAGGAGGAAATAAGGACAACTGCATATATTCCATGTGAGTAGATCATTTGTTCTTTTCCTGTGAAACAACTGTGGATATTTGTCTGACTTAAAAAAAAAAAAAAAAAAAAAAAAAAGAAAACCAAAAAACAACCACCAACAACAAAACACAAAAATACCAAAACCACCAGCCAAACCCCAAAAACCTCTGGCTAACTACCAGCTTCAGCTACACCAGCCATACCTAGCTGTATACACATAACTGAGTGATGCCCCCACCAGAGCAGGGCACATTCCACCTACTTGGCTCTTTGGGATTAACTGTCCCTTTCATCAAGTTGGCTTGGACTACAGTTGCTGTTGATCACACAATGCAAATCTTCCTGAGCCAGACTCTCAGGCTATTGATTACAAAAAATAACCTGTTTCAACAGCCATTACAAAACAAAATCCAAACCCTCAATGTTGAAGGCAGTTGTTATCATATATAGGAACTGTTTATTGATTGCAGACAGATATGAAAATATGCATCCTTTACACTAAGCCATGTTGAATATCTAGCGTAGCAAGACGAAGGTCATCATTTATACCACTTAGGGGAAAGAGCTCTGCCAGAACGTGGGAGGATGTACCTTATCTAACATCCTACCTAACACGTAGCACCTGAGAGCAACAAGCAGGAGGAGAGTTACAGCATTTCTGCTTGTGAAACATCTTGCCTGAGAGGCAGAAGGGTGTGGATTTGCCCCCACCTCATTTTAGGTGTCTAAATGAAGCATCAGTGTCAGGAGCACAGCCATCCTGGGTGTTCCCTCAGAGACAGGTGCAGTTCAGATTTTAGGAGGGATAAATTGCTTTCTGCAGGCACATCCCTCTCTCTAGACCACAAAAGACAAGCCACGCTCCTCACTTGGGAGGAGTCAGCTGCAGTGAGGGAGCAGGGTGGTAGAAACACTGCCTGAAGGGAAGATACTGGTAGTTGTTTGGGGACACTCTTAAGGAAGGAAGGAAAGGGGGAAATCCTAAATGATTGGCTCAGGATTCCTCTGGTGGGGGTGACAGCCCCAGCCAGCAGCAGTCAGCATGTACAGCAGATCCTGTTATCTCTGGCCCAGAGGTTTGTTCAGGAGGAAGGTTGTGCTGGGACAGCCCCCATGAGGTAAGAACCTCCTGTGATGACAACCCCCAAGCTACGCTCATTTACAATAGGATGAAAATAGCCCTTGGAGGTTTTACACTAGGGAAAGGTCAGCTAGACTGGGACATCAGGGCAAATATATAAAGGAAGGCGCAAAATAGCAACTTTTCTCTCTATGTGCTGCAGCTGTGCTCTAGGCTCCTGAACTATTTATTGGGACAATTGTGTGTCCCATCTGTCTAGGAACAGGTTCATCTCTGAATGCTGTCACCACTACAAATGGTGTTGAAACCATTACATGGTTTTGAAGAACCCTGGGCTCAGGCCAGGATTGTACTGTGCTAAGAAAGGTGACAGGGCTATGTTTTAAATTCTATCTGCTGTCTTCCATGAGCTTTCTCACAGTATGTTCCCTCTTAACACTTCTTGTGAAAACTGGCCAGACCCCCTTTTCAAAATCTACAGGACTTCTTGGTGCCAGCAGAGCTTACATCCACGTGAGCTGCACAGATGGACAAGTTCAGTGCACCTCTTTGATGCCAATGCGTGCTAAAGAAAAGTCAGCTTTTATGTTCCCAGCAGATGTTGGTTTCCCAAGGGCAGAGGGACACCCTGCAGGTACCCACTCCTTCCTCTGACCCCAGAAAGCTGCTGCCAACAAGAAGGGAGAGCAGAGAGGGGGAAGCTTCAAGGAAGATTTGGAAAAGTTCCAGTTACTGCAAGGCTACACTGAAGAAAAAAGGTGGTTGGTTCAGTAAAGCTGGCATGGCCAGCAGTGCCAAAGTGAAAAGGGACATTTTCCTGGCAGTCGGCCTTGAACCTGGGAAAGTGTGTGTGTGTGGGGTTGATGTTTAGCTGCATATCAAGGCAGTGGAGGTGAAAGCATCTATCACTATGAACACACGTAGAAAGCCAGTTCCTGGGAGATCATCAATAGCTTTGGAGGTTTGAGGTGCTCCAGATGTGTTGGCTGAATTGACAGAGCTCCCAGTCCTATTGCCTGACTCACATTCTCCTCTGCCCCTTCTTCTAAAAAACAGGCTTTAGAGTTCATAAATATGAAAAAGCACTTCTGTGATGTGCTTTAACACCTGGCCATCCACCCCAGTCAACATACTGCTTTTAAAGTAGTCGGGTCCAGGAAAGATACCATTAAACTTTTCAAAATACACATTTCTTTCCCCCAGGAAGTAAAGGTGGCTGGACCACTATGGATGTGTAGCCATAATGTGGATAACCAATAGTATCCCATTGCACACCTCTCCTTCCTCCTTGTGTCCCCATGAGCCTGCGTGCACCTCCCTGGCAACCACAGGCACATGTGTTTCCACCAGACCTGGTGCTTGCTCTGGTAAGTCCCTGCAGACACTTACGCTGCCACAGACAGGAACATGGAATGCTGCAGATCTGGGGCAGGGGCAGAAAGCAATGAAGTGGCAGGGGAAGAAATGCCACACCGGGAGCTCAGCAATCTCCTTGCCACGGAGCCTGCTTGCTCCCTGTTGCCTTGGCAGAGGAAGCACCTGGGCTGGAGAAATTAGCTGTTTAACTACTGCCTAAGATCAAAATGAAGAGTGCCTGTGGAAAACTGGCAAGTATTAAGCAATGCCTGGGGCATCTGAAGAAATAGAAGAGGATTTTGTGTTTTGCACAGCACTGTGAGAAAAGGGAGCAAACTTCCTTGAGGGCTGGGAGACAGAGGTTCAAAGATTTGCCTCCCAGTCTGCACAACTGGTGAGACACTCAGTTATGTAAGACCAGACTCCAGAAACGCCTTCCTGGGACACCATCATCAGCTGTTCTGAAGACAGGAGGAGGGACAGAGGTAAGAATTGATCCCTAGGAGCACTAAGCCTGGCCTGGGTCACCGCAGGCAGCCATGTGGCACAGGCTCTTTGGAAACTAAATATACCTCACACCAAAAATCAGCAGATTTGCCTCTGTCTTCCTCTGTGGGAAGCCTATTTGGTCATGTCTCTGGTAATTAAGAACTTTCCTCTACTTTCAGGTCTCAGTCTGTTGATGATCAGTTTGCACTCAAATATTTTTGGGTCAGATTTTCCTTCAAGTTGAATAGTTAGTGGGTTTCCCTTCTGTCTCCTCATAATGTTTATGGAGAGAATCAGAAGCTCTCTTATCCTTTGCTTTGCTGAAATTCTTCTTGTGTCTTATAGAACAGGCTGTGCCTTCCCCATAATTTTCCTGGACATCTCTTCACAGCACCTGTTCCAGTTTGAAAGCTTTCTGAAAACAGAGCTAACTGGAACCATATACAGTAGTCCAGATGAAGTTTCTCCAGTGCCTTTTTTACAATGCTATTAGCATCATTTCTACCCCTTTTCCATCTGATTTTTACTACAGCATTTTACTCTATTTGTATAATTTCATCTCTCAGGGATCTCTGCCTGTGATATCCATAACTTCTGGAGTACTGGCAACACCCTTCAGCTTTCTGCTGTTGACAGACTTCATCACATATCAATCATGTTTCACAACACTCCCATTTTTTAATATTTAAACAGTCAGTAAAAAGATTGACAACCCCAAGACCTGTCTTTGTGGAACCCCCTCATTTCAGCATGGCACCTTTCCAACGTTACTTATATTCTTTCCCTTCAGGTGGTTCCTTACCCCTTTACAATTTGCCTACTAATCTCCATCTGCTTCAGTTTGCCTTTTAATCACCTGCTTTACTGAAGTCCAATAGGTGACACCTACTATGTTTCCTCTGCCAAAGAGATTGAGTTATCACAGCTAAGAAAGATAATAGCTTAGTTTGGCATGATCTGGTTTTGAAAGACACACACATCTTGCATCTTATCCTGTTTCCCAGCTACTCATTACATGCAATTTGTAATTATTCACTCCTCTAAATTTGTTCTAAAGGTCTCAATACACAGTTGGCAGGTATCTAGTGAGGACATGTTCCATACGCTTTCTCATAAATCAGATATGGGATTTTTGTGTGACAGATCTAAATAATATGCTATGCCTACTTGTGCTTTCATCAGCTTCTAACATGGTCTATTTTTAACTCCTAATTTATTAGTCAGGTGAGTGTTTGCTCCTGAAGGTGTAGGCAGATTCACTGAGCTTATTCAGGACCTTCTGTACAAGCTTTTATGTGTTCTCATGTATTTTATACTCTAGTTCTCAGGTGAATGCCTTATGTCTTCAGGCTCTGGGGAGAATGATTTGTAAAATTTGCAAAGAGTTGCTTGACTGACTGTAGAATATAAAATTAGTACTTGAAATGAGACAGCAAAACAGCCAGGGTAAATGCAGCATTTCTTCTTGGAGTCATGTTCTTTTGAAAGCTGCAGTGTTGCAGGAGCAATTCAATGTCAGGGGAACACAGGAATTTGTTTTCATCCAAAAGATGCTTTTCCTGCCAAGCTGGCAGCAGCTATAGGTTAAGCCTTAACAGGGAAGCACTTTCATAGTGCCTGTGCTAGGAGGGGAGTACTTCACCAGTGACTGAGTGACAAAATAGTGACCTTCACCTTCTGATTGCTTTCCATGTCCTTTCTGCCATCTTTTTTTTTTTTTTTTTTTTTTCTTCCTTGTTTAGGGAAGTCTTATCCCTTTGGAACTACAGCAGTGATCTTCACAAGCTCTTCAAACATCTCTTCCTTATTCTCTAGTTACCAAGACACTGTATGCCTGAGGATTTGCACATTGCAAGGGCAGAATTCACAAGGTGAGAAAAACAAGTATTGTGTAACATTCAGTTTTCCAGCACAGCAAAGATAAGGTTTCCTTCAATCCTCAAGCTGTTTCCCACAACCATTCTGAGAATCACCTCTACAGCCTGCTCTGATTTATGGGAGGTTCTGGAGGAATTTCATTTCTAGCTTTCATCTTTCATCAAGCCTCTGTTGTTCTAGGGCCTAACATCTAGTGAGCCTTCTACTGGTTAGCTGATCACTGTGTTTCAACCACCATAGGGAGGGAGAGATATCCTGCCACCCTGCTCCCAAGGTTAAGCATCTAATTTAACAACCCTAGTGGGGCACAGCCCAAGATAAGAGTTAGAGGGGATGCTGACTGCCAGTCTAGTGATAGTGTTTGCACTTTTGCAAGTGATCCTGGTGTTGGAGGGTGTGTTCCCCAGTCATGTGAGGAAACAGCAGAGAAAATATCTATTTGTAAGGGTGAAGGGGAGGTCAGCAAGATGAGCATTGCAATTATTTGCTAGTATGCCCCCCCAAGTGTTCTCTCTGTACAGGAGGATTTAGGCACTAATAAGCTGGAAAAAGGTATCTGTGGCCCTGTGGATTTAGAAATACACCAAAACTATTTCCACCTTTTAATTTCTCTTTCAAATTCCCTGCAAACAAGCTAAAATTTCACTGCCATGAGTATGTATGAGATGGTAAAGGCACAATAATTCATGTTTTGAAGGGTGCTGTCTACTTGTACTTAGATGTTGTTGTCATATATCCCATTTAATCCACTTCTTACACTGCCAGGTACATAAGGCAGATGTCCACCATCACCAACAAGTTCTATTCCAGACCATTCCCTTGAAGATGTTCAAGTTCCTGACTTGCGACATTGCTGCTTTAGTCATTATTGTGCTTCCTTGCATTCCTCAGGGTCACTGTCTCTTCTTTCCAGTTTGTGTTGAAACAGGGCTTGTTGAAGGACCTGGTTATCTGGCACTCTCAAAACATGGCCAAGGTCAATCTGTTTTCTCCACTGTACTGTTTGTACAGCTGTGGGTAATCACGCAGGCTCTGAAATCTCAGCATTCCTTTTGCTCTCTGTCTGCTTTATGATCACTGTCCCCTGCAGGCATCCACGCTGAAAACACTTTGATTTCTGGGAAATAGACATGTTCTTCCAAGACTTCAACTTGTACAGGTGTATGTGTAATGTATTTTTAATAATGGTGGCTCAGAAGAGCTCACAGGGAAGCTTAGCGTTGATGCTGATGACTTCCATATGGGATGTATTCTTGCCATGGAAACAAAGAAAAGATTCTGCCCGTTATGATATTATTTATATTCTTAGACCAGTGAGTAGAGATGTGCATGTCATGTGTATGTATCCTCAGAAGCCCCATGTTCCAAGCTGAGTCTACATTGTGTATTACCCTTACATGGCATGTGGTAAAGTTAGAAAACATTAATAAAGGCATTTAGCATTCAAAAGGCATTAGGATTAATGTTTCACTTATTACAGTTTTCTAAATTAGTACCGATTGTCTGTGATTTGTTGATATAAATAGATTTTCCTGGGAGACAGGGAAATAAAAGCATGCTGCTTTTTTTAAAGGTGAGGTTATAAATGCATATCAAACCCTTAATAGTTTGTTCTCTGGGGCTTTTGCACTGTGACAGAACTATAAAATGTTCAGTTCCTAATAAGCACAGTGTTATTATGATTTCAGTTTTCCAGGTCGGAGATGATCACATAGCACAGCAGTCAGAGAGAGCAGGGCCAGAATTCTGGAGACACTTGCTCAAGTAACAGGCCACAGCACTGGCATATGTACGGTAGCTTCAGTAAGGAGATTTTCAGTGTTACCATCCTCAGCATTTTCCCATGCTAACAGGGATGTCATCACCCATGCCACAAAATTACATTCTTAGACCTCTTGACAAAGCCTTCTCCAGCTCATTTTCAATGGACAAAGGTCTGTAGCACTATTGTACTTCACTACTTGACTTTGTATAGGTGCTGCATCAAAACCCTCCCCTGAAGCCCAAAAGAAACCTTCCGTTTTCCGTGTCTGGACCAACACTGGACCTTCACTTTTCTGCAGAGTATGAGAAGGCTCATGACCCCCCTGTGGCACAGAGGTAGTGGATAACGTCTGTTAGTGTGATGCCAAGACATTTTTCCTGGAGCATTTGGGGTATAAAGAGGCAGAACTACCTCTGTCTTAGCATGTAAACAAGATGAAACCTAGTCAGTAGCAGTCATCATAACCCCGTGGAGAAGAGGAAACTTGGATGAAAGTAACAGCTAGGTGTAGGAAGGTGTAAAGCTACATGGGAAGGTAAAGACCCCCAACACAAACTGAAGCAAAGGCTTCTTCAGCACAACTCTGTAACTAGTACTCCCTGCTCCTGACACCTCATAATATTGTTAGCATAACTAATGCCATTTTATAAGGCCAATGGCCATTCTGTGACCAAGCTGGTCATGTTCCAGTCCCCTTTCCCCTCTTCATCAGCCCTGGAAGGTTCTGCACACCAGGCAGATTTCTCCTCTTCCCTGTCAGGCCAACTGCTCTCCTCCTTACCAGCCTTGAAGGTCCCAGGCACCTGGACAACCTGGTTGTGATGACCCAATCACAGAATAGGAGAGTGTAGCAGCACCCAGAGCACCATCTATAAAATCAGGGTTACAAGCCCTAAGCGGGAAGTTGACTACAGCTGCTGCTGGACAGTAAAACCCATGACGTCCCAGTGGTCAGGGATGCCTCCACCATTGTCTGCTTCCTCCAAGGACTGACTGAGCAACTTGTATTCTTTTACATGTTTTGAGTCTATATCATGATTGTTGTATTGATACTGCAAGGCAAGTGTTAAGATTTGACCCAATTTGCAGAGAGTCCAGGTGATTAGGAACCATAAGTTAACCTGTGCTACAAATTTTGTGCTATGCTGCTTACAAAATTGCACGACACCGATTCTGATTATAAAAATATTGTGCTATTCTGGTGATAAAATAGTCTGCTATGCTGATCATAAGATTCAATTAGAAAAAATAAAGCTTTAATTAAAACTACATCTTATTGCTGCCATTATTCTGCCCAGGTTCCCCATAGCGCCGGGTGACAAAAGCCCTTTCATGTAAAACCTCTCCTGGCCCAGCTGGGAATAAATCATCTAGAAGTCTCATACAAATATCTGATGCAGGTGTAGCTATTTTTGCAGCAAGTGAAACAGATTTACTCCAGTGTAAATATATCAAATAGCTCATTCGTCAAGCTGAGACCAGCAGTACCAGCAGAGTGCAGGCTCAGGGGTGCACTTCTTAATCTCCATTTTTACCTCATGATCACCATAGCCTCTCTACAGACACCAGCTGCTGTTAGTGTTGCAGAAGCGAGAGGGCTTTGCACTGAGGTGTGTAGGAGGGATGGGCATTTAGTTTGTTTCTTTATCCCACAGAACAAGGGAAGCTTCTTGTTGGGGTTTGGAGTCTGTCACTGGGAGTGGTTAGTATGAGGTGTGCACCATAGCTTGTGCGAAGAAGGTTCCCCTAACCTGTCATTTCTTGTGTGGGTGTGTTTTGCCCTGGAGCAACCTTAACTGCTTTTTAACAGAACTTTTTGGTGGGAATTGTTAGGAAAGCATTTCTCTAACTACCTGAGCCTCACTGTGTTTTTTTGGCCCTACCTATACCACAGCATAAAATATTCCATACATTGGGTATTCTCAAGACCTGATAGTCATCTCAATGGCACACAAACAGAATTATTCCCAATTTACATTGGCATAAGTGAAGGTTTTCCATATATAATGTAATATTTGCCCTCTTTCAGATGTAGACACAAACACCATTCTCAGGCTCCTTCTTATAGAGGGTTAACTGCAGATGACTCAGATGAACTTTTTTGCTATGAGCCATTACCTCCAAACTGCAGCACTGAAGAGGACCAAGAGGGTGAAGAGGGATATGTATTTGACACCGATTGTCCCAGGAATACTGAGGGCTGTAGGTACTGAAGAGCATCCAAGACTCTTCAAGTTCAGTAGGGTTCAGATGAGAGACTTAGGTACAAAAAAAAATAGCGAATTCTGCTGTTGTGCAGAGTTAACATTTCTGAGAATTGCAGCTTCAAGCTCCCTCACTCTTATGACTCCCATAACTGAAGGAAATGTTTGGGGTTTGCTTTGTTTGCAGCTCTATCAGCATCTTTTCCTACACTATAACAAACTGGAACTTTAGCCCGCGCATTTTCTTTTTCCTGTCACGATGGCAGAAGAGCCCAGCATTTCACTGAGTGGGTGAAACCGAAGCAGCTAGAGCCATATCACTTCAGTTACAATTTCTAGGGGGCTCAGGCACAGAGAGGGGCATCGGAGAGATGAGGGAGAAGGATTAGTCTCTGCACTTCACTTCTACTGCATTAAGGGTGTTGGTGTAGATGCAGAATAGATATTCTCACCTTGAATTCCTCCAAAGCAGTTCTTTCATGTGGTTGCCTCAGTAGAATGAAATATTTATGAAATAGCCAGCACACCCACCCAGACATAAGCCAGGCACTAACTGTTCATGTTTAGAAACAAACTTTCCCCATGGGTACATTATTCATAGCCAGTCACTTGCCAGTTTTCCCTTGGAAGATATAAACTAAACATTAGGAATAAATGCAATGCACAGTTGGGTCTTTTTCTTTTTTTTTTCCCCCTAGCTGGATGTTGCAGCAAACCTGCAGATTCTCTCTGTCCCATTTTCCATTCACTTGTTTACAAGTTGACTAAATCAGTGGTTCATTCCCAAAGTCTTCCTGCTGATCCACTCAAAGGCTGCACCATGGCGTATTAGCGCTTAAGAGGATCCAAGTGAAATTCCCAATTCAACTGGCTGAAAAATATTCGCAGATTTCAAACATTATTCCAGGAAAAGAGGAAATCATCCTCCTGATCCATCCTGCCAAAACACTATGGGCATCTCTGTTGCCTGAGAAACATAGCAAGTTGTTGTAACTAGAGACCAGCTGACCTTCTGCTTCCTTTCGTCAACCAGCTGCAAAACTCCCTGATCATGGAACAGTCTCAAATTGAACATCTGACCCAAGTTTATGCAATTCCCCTGTGACTGTTTTGTAAGCTTTTTGTCACTTCAGTTCACTTCACTTGATTGTTTGTTGAAAGCATTCACAGTTATATTGGCTAATGGGAACATTTCAGTGTGACAGATAGCCCTGTGATTAAGCACTCTACCTCCAAGGCAACCTCACAATGTTGCTCTGAGAGTACGTCATGTCATGAGATAAAGCAAAACCTGAAAGCATAGGTGAAGATAAATCCATCTTTAATTATCCATAGTGCTATTGCTTTAGCAGAGATTTTAGGAGACGATCCCAGGCTGGCTATTTAAGTGTGGAAGGGCATCACAAAGATATCATTTGTCCCTAAAGCTATACCAGGTTCGTGAAGAGGTACACTGTGAGCTCTTCCAGTGAATCCAGGGATCTTACAACAGTTTCCAAAGAGCTATATTGAGATGATTGAGGGCATAAAGATACGGTGCTTTCATCTGCCTGACAAATAACTTGGTCTCTACCTCTGTACACCTGTAGGCGTTGAAGCAGCTTCACTAGTGTCATCCTTGAATTGGAACCGCCACCATTCCTATGTCTACCCTTCACAGGGTTCAGCTGAGTCAATATTAGACTTGGGCTTTTCCAGAGAAGAAAAGATTCATTCTGCACTCCCTTGAGCATTATTTCAAGGTGGTCTCTGCTGACAATTACCGCAGCTGAGCAAAAGCTCCACTGAAGAATATTGTGTGGGAGTGTTATTAAAGTAGGTCATTGCCCAAAGCAGCAGACCTCAGGGATAAAATGAATGAAGAAGGTCCTACCTCCTACAGTGGTTGTTTTCAGTTGGTTTGCCCACTCAGAAAGGCACAGATCATATCTGGTCCGCCTACTCATGCTCTGTCCTCACAAACAGGAGTCTTAAAAAAACTCTTTTTATTTTTTTTGTCTGTATGAAAGCTGAGTTACCAACCTCATCTTAGGGTTTGAAGTAGAGTCATATGCAACCCATATGCAGCATCTCAGTGTGACCTTAAGTCTCTGAGAAAACCTTGTTAGTTTGTTGTTAGTTGGGCTGGTTTCTTTTTTTTTTCCTCTATCCTAAAGCCTTGCACCTCCTTTCTGTTACCATTTACTCCCTCAAAATGTTGTAATTCCTCCTTCACACTTGTGCAGGTGCCATTCTCTTGAGGCAACAGAACTGCAAGGGGAAGGTATAATTATCAACTAGAAGAAAGGGAAAGATATTGCAAATGACATGTTGCCAAAGAAGTTTAACACTGCTACATTTAAAGGGATTGTCTCAGAAAAAAAATACCCCTCAGTTCTTCACAACATCATCTCGGGGATGTCAAGCAAGCTGTTGAGTATCTCTGGCCACGTGCAGATTGTCACTGAGTCCAACAGAAATTGGTGGGAGACTAAACCTCCACTCCCCACAACTAGCTGAAAATTCTCCATTGCTGAGAAACATTCAAATGGCAGCACTCTTTCCGCTGTCCTGCAACATCAACATAACCAGAAGCACTCTGCTTTTTGTCCAAATAGCTGCCAAGAACAGGGAAATATCAGAGTTTAAAAAACAAACAAACAAAAAAAAACAACAACAAAAAAACCCCCAACCCCAAACCAATATGGGTTGTTTTGTTTTGTGTTCTTCAAAAGCAGTTTTGTACATCTTCTAAAACAAAGGGCTGTGGCTAAATGTGTGCAGCTGTAACACTGACACAAATAATGTTGTACTCTGATTTTGCTATGTAGAAAGCAAAAAGCTCCTGTGCAGCTGGTAGGGCAGCAATCGAGCTGTTGCACAACTCAATAGGCAGATCAGGCCTGAGGAAGTTCTGTCGGGATCCTCTTTGTACTCTGTTTTTCAAGTGTGATTAACATCTCTTTTCTTAGATTAGGAAATTAGAGAGAGGTTTTATGTTACACTTCTGAATAATTTTGAACACTGCATGACAGAGTCATGTGTTCTAGATATTTGGAAATACCAGGTTTTAGCAACTGCTGCTTGGCTGCTTAGAGACTGCATAAAGCTCATTGTCAAAGCCTCACTCCTCTACTATCTGATTTAAGTGATTTATTGTCCTCCTGAATCTGTTGACAGATTCACTTAGTATTCAAGTTTGCTAATATTTGTGTTTGTTTATGTGTTAAACATGAAGGCCTGAGCCAGGGCTGGTGTCCCTGCTCTGCGACAATTCCCAAAGGCTGGGCTCTTCTAATGTTGCACTCTGAAGTGTTTTGCCTCTCACAGCTGGGCTTATCTGGTTTCTAATAAGGTGCAAGTTCCACCCAAATTTTTTTCCCTAGTCAGGATGTTTATAATCACTCCTGGAGGCTCTTTCCCTCTGTCAAATCGGATTGACCAATTGACCAGCAGATTAAAAAATTATTAAGGGTGGGGAGGAAGGACAGACACACACGCACACCCACACACAAAGGCTGTGAGCACTCCGCCTTTGTGCTCATATGGGCTTTGTTTCCTTGGGAATCCAGCTACTAAAACAGGCAACTGCTGTGACAAGAAATGAAATTTAGCAGCAGAGCAAGAAGACGGATTATTTGCAACACCTATCCCTTTTTTAAACTTGTTAGAGAAACACATCAGGATGCGCGTGTAGGAAAGAAAAGCATGAATAATCCATCAGGGCAAGCAGAATTTGTAGCTCATCAGCATAAGAACTGAAGCATCAAGTGCCCTCTCTGCAGGGAGATACTTGGTGTGCATCCATCTCCCTTGTGATCAATCCTGTGATGTCTCCTGTTAACACGCTAAATTTGTAGTAGACAAAACACTATATAACATACAAATAACCTGGGTTTGGGAATTAGCAGTCCCAAAACAGGTCATATTAGCAATTCATAGTTCCCTCATGCCCCTGTCTCATTGCCTGCAGGCCAGGGACCTTGATTCTCCAATTCTCATGCTGTGGCCACTGCCTCCCCTGTAGCAGCAGCTACATCTGCTGCTTCTCAGATTTCTTTTCTAGATATCAAGTGGCTTCACTATCAGATCTTTTCGGTGTACAGTTAGTGTCTCCAATTTCCAGGGCCTGTATCACTGTCAGTTAGCATCATCTCTGGCCTCCCTCACCCGGTACAACTCCTATGTGAGTGCTGTGGGGCCTTTTCCACGCTAGGCACCAAGGCGCTTAGTGGTGGGTACTGTGGGCTGCTGATACACTCCGATTTCACCTCACGTGGAAGGCAAGTACCACGGTCCTGATATGGCCGGGAAGAAAGGGGCAGCAAGGAGACAGCAAGTGGGGAGCGGGCCTGCAGGGAAGGGAGTGGGGATGAGGGGAAGGCAACATGACAGCCACTTTCTGTAGGCCCACGCTGAGGGAAGTCGATAGGACCAACCCTGCCGCCTCCTCCTCCTCCTCCTCCCCGCTCCTCGCCCGGCTCAGCTGGTCGGGCAGAGCGGTAGCGGCACACGCCGGCTGGCGGCGGGCAGGTAACTCCGCCGCTTCCACGCCGGACGCAGCCCTGCCACCCGGCCCCGGTATGACAGCGCCGCCACTCTCGCCCCAGAACTACATGTCCCGTCGTGCCGCGGGCGTGGGAGGCCCCACGGCAGAGTCGCGGACTAGCTGCCCACGGAGCCGCCCATTGAGAAGCACGGCCCGGCTCTTACCCCTACCCCGATTTCGTGGGCAGCAAGGCCCGGTATCACTCTTCACTCTTCCACAGCTTCGCACCGCGCTTCCCACGCCGGGTCTCCCTGCCTCTGTGGCGTCTTGCCGCCAGGCAGCCACGCGGACGCCCCTGCCAAGGCGCCGGTCGGGCCGGGGGCGGGGGAAGATGCGGTGGGGCCCTGGCGGCGCGCGGGGCGGAAGCGGGTTGCCGGGGGGACGCGGCCTGGCTCGGCGGCGGCACCAAGATGAGCGGCAAGGAAGGTGACGACGGCGGCGCGCGCGTGTACCTTCCCCCCTCTCCACCTCTTGGCCCTGCGGCGGTTAGAGCCGGCGGCTCCCTGGTGTGTGGCGCGGCTGCGGCCTCTCCCCGCCCGCCCGAGTGAGGCTAGGCCAGTCCAGGCCCGCGGCCCCCAGCCCCCTGGCGCTCGGTGCCGCCTCCACACCGGAGCGAGGCCGCCCGCCGCCACCTGACGCGGAGGTGAATGGGCGGGCGCCTTTCGAGGCGTGCGGCCGATGCGCCGCCTGCCGTCGCCGCCGAGGGGCGGTCCAGCCGCAACTGGCCGGGGTCGGCGGCTGTGCGGGCCGTCGGGCGCCGATTGAAGTCCCTGCGCCGGCAGGAGACGCGGGCGTGGAGAGCTGAGAGCGGGAGGGAGGCTCCGCGTCTGGGAGGAGGCGGAGGTTTGAGCTTCTGTCGTGAACCAGTGGTTCCTGTCAACTGCGTCACTAAACTCTACCCTGACACCGAGAGTGACCCTTTCTTCTTCAGAAGTGTTACCGCCATCTCCCTTGGGCTTTATAGATATGTCTGTGAATGTAGTTTCAGAAATTTTCATCCTTGGTGGTAAAAACGCAGCTGCTGCATCCAAAAGCCGAGAGTGTGTAAAGCCGGGGCCTGTGAACCACTTGTAGCAGTAACTGACTCAGTACAGCACCTGCTTCGTGGCCTGTGGGTTGGTTTAGCCTAGGCAGTCACACAGACCTCCCTTCAGTCAGGAAGTAGGCTCTGCAAGGGGGAAGCTGGCCTTTGTTTCGTTTTGGTTGTTTTTTTTTTTTTTTTTTTTTTTTTAATTAAGACGAAGACTGTTATTGCAGTGTGTGGGTTTCTGGTATTTAAGTTATTGGTTATCCAGTGGAACCTCTTCTCTATTTGTTTCTTCCCCCTCCCTTTTTCAGAGGGGGCTGTTTTTTTCCTGTAAGTCATTATGCTCTCAGTTTTCTAAATACTACAGAGAGTTTAATGCTATGCACTATTTCAGGGGTTGTGTTTGTAATGTTTTCAATTGCTACAGGAAAAACAAAACCCTGAACCCATGTCCTAACAGAAAAGAAAGAAAAAATGATTTTCAGTTTCCTCTTTTAGAAAGTAACTACGCCCACTTCTGGTTTTGGTTTGGGATAATAAACAATTAAACGGAAACATTTTAAAATCCAGTGTTCGTCTGTAACTTTTAAGTAGCTTCCTTTTGTTCTTCTTTTAAGGAAATTGAGGGAACTCCACACGTTCAAAAAGGTATGCTTGTAAAAAAGACTGACAAATTTTGGCCTCTGTACACAGAGTGTACAGCTGTCACATAAAGGAGGTAGCGAGAGGGAGGAAGGGTTAAAATGTGAGCGGTGGAATGAATCTGTCCTAGGTAAAGGAACGACAAAAGGAAGAAACACTACTAAGTGTAAACCAGTAGTAAAACAGTCCTAAAGAAAAGAATTCTGAGTAAGGGTTTGAAAAGAGAGTCTAAAGAAGAGGCATATAAGGCCACTTGAAGGGAACAGCTGGATCAGGGTGAAAAGACAAGAAACTGGTTAACGAGCAGAGTGTAAGGACCTTAAGCTGCTACACTTGCAGGAGCTAAACCTGCATACCTGGAATAATGGTAGTCTACTTAAATTAGCCTTGCTTCCTTGCTTCTTTTTCTGATTGCTAAAGACTCATGACATGAAATAATTACAGTAATGAAAAATGTGTAGTTTTAATGAT
>JANHGN010008717.1:0-29823 GCA_024605025.1 Megaceryle maxima | reverse complement strand
CCTGCACTGCTGGGCCCCCTGCTCTGGGTGACCCTGCTGGATGGAGCAGGGGGGTGGCACCAGAGCATCTCCAGAGGACCCTTCCAACCCCCCACTGTGCTAGGATTCTGTGATTTCAAAAGAAAGCACTTCTGCTTTCTGTAGGGTGCAGTGCAGCCCCAGAGATGTACTGGTCTCTCAAAAGGATTAGACTGTCCCCTGATTAGCTTTCAGATCTCATTGGAAAACGGGTAAGAGCTGGGCCAAAGTTCCTGAATGAGAAAGCCCAGCAAATTTAGATACTGCTGACTAGCTTCTGAATGGGTTTAAAACCATAACAAATAATAATAATAATAATAGTTTCATATTTATATACCTAAAAACTGAAAATGCATCTGTAGGTTCTGGAGAACCTTCTTGGGTTCAGCATCACATGCTTCATGCTGTCCTTCCAGACTACAAGCCCCTACCCTACAGCAGCCCACCACAGTCCCCTGTGCTGCCATCCACGTGAGGTTTCTTCCCCTGCCTGCAACACGTTTGCCCCAGGGACTCTGCATCACTTTAACTCAGTCATAACTTCCTCTAGCAGAAAACATTCAGCTACAGACTGGCTATCAAAAAGGAAAATGACAGTGTTGGAAAGGTAAATCTTCTCTCCATTTTAAACCACAGGCTCACTGTAGAAGAATAGCATTTGAAAGAAAAAAACCCAAACCAACCCTAAACATGCTGACAGTCAAATCAAAAATGATTCTGTTTGTAGTAAATACCAGCAGGACAACAAAATGCCTTTCTTGGATTCAAATCCTAGGCTAGCATTATGGACATTGTTAAAACTTCTTTCTACATATAAGTTTTTTTACAGAATTTATCCTGGAGTATCTAAGCCTCGTACCATGACTCCTCTGCTACCCTGGGATTATCTGAGAAGCCAGGTGAAAGCTCAGGTTTAGGCTTCTCTTTTTTCATGTAGTTTACTGTAGTTAGTTGGTGAAATGCTGCATGTGACAAAGAGACCTGTTTCACAACAGAAGCAGAAATAGCCTTGTAAAAATAGCTAAAGCCTCCAGGCCTGTTATTAAACTGCTCCCAGAGGTTGAGATCTCCATCGATGATGCTCCCATGGGTGCAGAGCTTGATGAGGGGTTTGAAATGGGGGACAAAGCCACAAAAAATAGGGGAGAACACGTTGGTAGGTAGAGTAGTTATTTCAGATGAATTAGAGAGGGGGTAGGTGAAGAGAAGGGCAGCAGATGGTGGTCTTTTCCAAACTGTTAGACTGCACAGGGATGCAGTGGTCCTCTGCTGAGGCACCCCAGGCTGAGACATGGGGATAGTACATTATTCTGTGCTAATAGATCACAGAACCATAATATTGGTTTGGTTGGAAAAGACCTTTAAGATCATCAAGTCCAACCATTGATATCCAGTATGCTAATGGCTACCTAGTAGATCTGCCCAGTGGACTCAAGGCGAAGCCAGTATCTCCCTGTGTCTAAGGCAGCTAACACACTGAAAACAGAAGAAAAGGGGAAAAAAAAAAAAACCCTACAAGAAGCCTTAGAAATAATTAGGTCTGTAGATTAAACCAGCACAAGGTCCTGTTCTGCTGCCAAAGCATAACTCCACCAGGAAGCTTTGTGCTGTTTACCTGACATCCTGCATGGCAAAATTTCTTCTTGGTGACCACTTAAGGAGCTGAAAAAAAAATATTTTTTACAAAAGATGGTCTTCAAATAAAGCAAAGCATAACTACTCAACAGGCTGGGCATGCTTTGGGACAGTCTGTTCGACCAGATGGCTGCTTAACAAGAATGGTCTCTTGACCAGGTTTCTCTGTCTGCATTCCAGGTGCCTGCACGTAAGGAAGCAGCTCACATGTGCCATTTCAAATGTCTATCGATTTGCCAGTGAGGAAAGAGACAAAACTCTGTCTTTGATAACAAATTTGATATGATGATCATTTACAGACCACACCACACGAAGTCTTGACACTGTTTCTTCACCCTAATTACTCTGTGAGCCATCTGGTGCACCCGCTGTTGCAGCGAGGCAGGAGTAACAGTTTTACACCCTCCCTCCCTTTTCTTTCCCTTTTCCTTCACACTGAGATGGATCTTTTAAGTGAACATCCACCTGACGTGGCCAGACAGTGCAGATGTAGACGCAGGTGCAAACTCGGTCAACCATGCCTCCAGATGGCTCTTGCTTATTAAGACAGCCAAAGTAATAACCCCAGACAAAGGGCCTCCAAGAAAAAACCCAAGACCATCCTGCAGAAAAAATGCTGAGATGGAGTTCATGAGAATCCCAAAGAGGTAATCAGCTCTGGATCCCAAAGAGGTAATCAGCTTTGAATCTGTGGTGAAAACAGGAGTGGTCAAGCCCTCTTGAAATTTGGATGAAATGGCAGATTGATAATTGAGCTATCGGGAAATGGTTAAACTGCAGTAGTCTGTCCTAAAGGCTGATTACATAAGCATAAGTGCCAGCAGCTAGATGCCAAAATGAAAGCCACGGCTTCCTTTTCTCCTGCTGAGTAATATGCTCTGCAACTGAGACAGCCAAGAGACAAAAGCAATAGGATATTTTATAGCCTGGTTTCTTTTAAACATCAGAGGAATCACACTTCCAGTGGCTGAACTCCAAACAGACAAACAAGCGAGCAAAACGAAGCAGTTGTGCCCTCCCTCAACCTCTCCCTTTAATATCTTTAATTACTGGCCCACAAAGTGTGAAAGTTCAAAGGAATGAGTTTCAGGCTTGGGGAGCTGCCTCACTAAACAAGTTCATTTGGGCAGAAGAAGCTCACAGGAGTCCAGAGGCCACCTCCGCTTCTGCAATTGAATGAGCTTCTCCTTGTTAACCTGAATGCACTACAGGGGAAAGGCATCGGAAAGAAAACCATCTTTTTTCAGCCAGCTAGTCCAACGTCCCTTCTTTGGGACTATCACAGGTCACTTGGAGCTTTTCTGGCCTTGAGGGACAGCAGAAAGAAGTGCCCTCCCCTCTGGTGGTCATCCCAGCAGCCACACTCCCTAAATGAGTGCTCTGCTGAGCAGAATTAATTGCTGCTTTCCACCTGTATTTTGAGAGAGGATTCATGGCAGAGTGCCCGGCAGACGCTGTGCTACTGGGGACAGCGGGGCCAAAAACTCAGCATGCAAAAATGATGGGAGGTGTGAATCCACAGGCAGGACACCCTTGGCTCTGCCATTCTGAGAGCCACACACAAATGCTTTTGGGCTTGGACAAGTTGCAGAGTCAGCCCTGCCCCAGGCCCTCTGTGAAGTGAGAAGAAAATGCAGGTGGGACTTCACAGTAGCAAATCTTAAGGAGAGGTGGGGTTGCAATACACACAAGTCATGTTAAGCTCCCCAGTTTTAGTCCACAGCAAGTATGAAGATGGCCCAGGCATGTCTCTTCTGAATTCTCCTTCTTAGAGGGGTCCTTAAAGCCTGAGGTCTCAGTGCCATCAACCCAAAGACTTCCATCACCTTGAAAGCAATGAGATCCCAAAGCTGCTTTGCAATTCCTGACATAGGCTTGAGAATCAAAGCGATTCCAGATCTCTCACATGTCTGACCAACATCCTTCATACAGCTTCCTTGCTTTCTCAGTGGCTTACTCCCATTCTTCTGGAGCAGAAAATGTACTGTTTTAAATAGACCTTGCTCCTCTCCTCTCCTCTCCTCTCCTCTCCTCTCCTCTCCTCTCCTCTTCTCTCCTCTCCTCTCCTCTCCTCTCCTCTCCTCTCCTCTCCTCTCCTCTCCTCTCCTCTCCTCTCCTCTCCTCTCCTCCTTTCCCTTCCCTTTCCCAAAGCAAAGAGAAAGGCAGGAGCAGGCTGGGGGAGTTGTTCCTTGACCCTTTGTGTGACAGCGCCTGTCACTGCCAGAAATACCACTTTGCCAACACAGTTGAGAAACCGTGAAAATTATTATTATTTCTAGAACTTAGAACTAAGAGTTTCACCCTTGGAGCAGCACCTCCTGCACAAACCCACAGCAGTGAGACATCTCCCTACCGTGAGAGCTTTAAATGCTGCGTATTAGGTGGCAGATGGAGATGGGGGGTGTAAGGAGGCAGGAAGACCTTCCCCACCAGCCTGATAGACGCTGTTCTTAGCACAGCAAAACCAAACTGTTGCCAAGTTTTTGTTGAAAAGGAGAGTTTTACTGAGTTTTTTTCAAGGGGATAATGCAAACAAGAAAAGAACCATATTCAGGATTATCGAGCTTTTCCAAAACCTCTTCTTAACACAAGACACTTAAGCCATTTCTTAAGTCCTGTGCTCCGAGTTGTGAGAAAAACCTTTCCCCGGAGACCCTGTTTTATTTATTGCCTGTTCAGTTTTCCAGCTGCATGTAAAGCTAAACCTGTGCTGGTCTTCCTGGAAACTAAGCCAGCCAAGCCACTGATGAGATATATTTAGGACAGAGGAGTTGCAGGGGACAGCTGGAGCATAGCTCTTATACTTCTGAGCTGTGACACTATTTAAGCATTGTCATTGGTATGTACATTTTAATCAATGACAGCCAAGCAAATTCAAGTGATGAAGTTGTGATCGGCTCTTCCACAAGGATTTGGTTAAAGCTGTGTTTGATTTGGCCTATAAATATATTGTCCTATTAATGACCTCACCCAAAGGCAGCCTTAAAACCAGAGCAATTTGTTTTTCTGAAAACAGGGCTTTCAGCGAGCGCTTTGATTTGGATGTAAAATCCAAGGACAACGCCCATGGTTTTTTTGGTGCTAGACATTCACTAGGTAATTTCTGAATTCACCGAGGGGTAGTTATCACCAGTGATGGGATTTGCATGACAAAACTGTGCTATGTAAGATGGATTTGGTTTACAATGTTGTCTCTTTTCTGGGCTCACCGTGATCTACAGTACGTGTATATCAGCTCGCATCCTGCATTCTGAGCGGCCTGCACTGGCAGCAACACGAGTTTTATATCCCTTATTAGTGATATAAATCAAGCACTGCAGCATTTCATTGATGGTTAATCTGAGGCTTATAACCAGAAAAGGGAAAATCAAGATCCTCCTTTCAGGACAGTGGGATGATTGTTGCAGCAGCTTGTTTCTAATGGCAAGGTGGGGTTTTTTTCCCCTGTTTTTGCAGCTGAATTTTCATTTGGAAAAGAATCACAGAATGGTTTGGGTTGGAATGTACATTTACAAGTCATCTAGCCCAACCCCCCTGCAGTGAGCAGGGCCATCTGCAACCAGAGCAGGGTGCTCAGAGCCCCGGCCAATCTCCCCTGCAATGGTGCCAGGGATGGGGCATCAAACACCTCTCCTGGCAACCTGAGGCAGGGTCTCACCACCCTCTGTGTAAAAAAATTTCTTCCATCTCTCCAGTCTAAATCTCCCTCTTTTAGTTTAAAACCATCACCCCTTGTCCTGTAGCAACAGCCCCTGCTAAAAGGATTGTCCTCATCTTTCTTCTAGGCTCCTTTTAAGTACTGAAAGGCTGCAAGAAGGTCTCCCCAAAGCCTTCTCTTCTCCAGGCTGAACCCCACCAACTCTCTCAGCCTGGCCTCCCAGCAGAGGGGTTCCAGCCCCTTAAGTACTGAAAGCCCCCAGTAAGGTCTGCCCAAAGTGACAGGGCAAAGCAAGAGCCTTTACAACACGCTGCAGTATGCAAGAAGCAGAAGCAAGACCTTACAGCCTGGCCAAAGCAACCCAGCTCCATAAGGCAGAGCACTGAAAATTATTCAGAAACTATTTACAGCATCACTGATTTACAGAATCACAGAGTGGTTTGGGTTGGAAGGGACCTTAAAGATCACCTAGTTCCAAGCCCCTGCCACAGGCAGGGACACCTCCCGCTAGACCAGGTTGCTCGAAGTCCTGTTCAACCTGGTCCTGAACCCATCCAGTGATGGAGCATCCACAGCTTCCCTGGGCAACCTGTTCCAGTGCCTCACCACCTTGACGTTACCCACCCTGAAGTTCCAGTTTCCATAGGGGCAAGGTTCCCAGTGCTTTCAGGTAGCTGGGGGGACAAGTTCTCCGCTGAGCAACGTTTCAGGGATTGCACTGAAGTCCGAAGGATTACTGCATCCCAGAATTTGTTCTTTGGCTCTCCACTCACACTTGATTTCCCATCTAAACCCATGATTTAATTCGTGTGAATCTTGATTTATACCACTATGAATATAAGGGAGCCGAGGCCATCAGTAGTATAAATAAAATCTTCGCTCAGCAACAGTCTTGCCTGTGTGAGAGCTGCAGGGTCAGTACTGGTAGCTCTTTGGCATTTGATGAGCAAGTTGCCTTTATTTATAACATGGTACAGCAGGACGTGTCGTGGTGATTGACTTCCAGCAACTGCAAGGTCAGAAGTTTGATACGCTGAGGGAAAAGTGTCCTAGCAATGAATACCTGGAGATTGTGTTGAATCAGGGATATGTAAAAGGTTAAATAGGGTGAGTCTAGAAGCTTTGGGCTTTTTTCTATCATAGAAACATCCTTGGAGGATACTGAAGAGCTCCTTCTCTAGCAGAATGCTGAATTCACCCTTTTCGCCACCTTCTGTGACCTTTTCACCACCTCCTTCCTTGGGCTTTGTAAAACAAGAACCACTAAAACAACCCTGTCATCAAATCCACAGTGTCTCTTCCTTCATTGATTCTTGAGAGGCGACAACAAGCTCAGCTAGGAACACATTTTAATAATTATATAGCTATAATTATCATTTCAGCTTTGCTAGGATTTTTGAAAGATAAACTGTGCAACCTATTTATAAGCTTAATGAGCAGGAGGACCTAGTGCCCCTTCCTTCTAGTGAATCCATGGTAAGACTCATGCACAGAGTAAAATCATCTAAAAGAGCATCAAATAAACCAACGAGGCTTCCAGTTAAGCACCATCTCCCAGGAATGAGAATGCTTAGAATGCCTCAAACTTCTATGAGTAGTCCCAGCCACACTAGAGTTTATCCCAGGACAAACAGTGAGAGCAAAAAGCTATTCTGGGAATACCTTTGGTGTACCCCAAGAGGATAAGTTTTGAAAGGAGAGCTCCATTTTACACCCCTGGTTAGTTACGGGGTCTGTATCTGCTCCTTTGCAAAATGGGATTTTCTAAGCAGAAACAAATGGAGAAAAATAGCAGGAGAGACACTGAAAAATGGAGACACGATTTCCAGGATGTCAGAGCAGGGGCTCTGGGTAAGGTATGAAAGCAGACCCAAAGACAAGGCTTGTAGGGGGACTGATAACTGTTTCCTAGCAACAGGAATACTATTAAGGGGAATGCTGAAGTCCAGTTTAATACATTTATCCAGTGTCTGAAGGACACAAAAGTAACATCAAATTCCTGATTTTATACAGGGCTCCTCAGTCAGGTTTTGTAACAGTCTATACAAGAAGAGTTTCTACAGAAAGCAGTCCTTCATATGAACCTGTCTATATATCTGTCTCTATACATTGGTCCTTTTCCAGCAGAACAGGGGAACAGTGTTGTTTATTGGATACCTGCTTTGGGTTATTTATTTAGACACAAGACTGCAAATGAGTTAAACACCACGGTGTCCACTAAACTACAGTACCTTCTGCTGCTTTTTCTAGGATATTTAGACTGCTAAGCTCACAAAAAAAAAAATATCTATTACGGTGTTTACAACTAACTCATAAAAGCTACTTCGTGGCACAGTTTTGATCCAGTTGAATGCAATTATTTTTAGCTTAGTTGTGAAATCACTGTAAGTAAACAACTGCTCTGTTACTCCGTTTTATCCTACTTTGAGTAGTGCTAACCCAGCCTAAAACTGTAGTTCTCTCTTAGAAGGTTTTCCAAGTTAAAGATCCATATATACAGCTACAAAAATAGAGATTGGACACTCCAGACTATGTTACGTTAGGAATTGATTTTAAAGCTCTGAGCAAACTTGTAGAATAACCACCCAAAGGAGTCGAGAACACTGTGTAAACTTTTGGGGAAGGAATTTGCTAACTCAGTTAAAAACGTTGTGTAGTTCAGTACAACTCCTTAGAGTCAAAGCTCAGCGGCAATAGTCACTTCAGTGGACGTATAAATAAGACCAAAGCCAAAGCTGAATCAAAATGTTGGAAAGCAGGGAGAAAATGATCCGAGAGCCAAGCTCTGAGAAAGGTTAGCTGCTGCGCGTTGTCGGGCGTATGTCAGTGCAGTCTTACTCTACTGAGCTTCAAGCTGAGATAATTAGTGAGCACCGTAGCCCCAGTAGCCTCCCAAGCCAACCCTCAGAGGTCTGCCATCTGATTTCCATGGCAGATGACCTTTGAAATGGATTCTTCACTGTTTCGCAGGGGAAAGGGACAAAAATAGAATAGGATTTGGTAACTTTTTTGACTCTTGCTGCTCAGGCTGAGGTTCTAGTTTGTACCTGATATACATGGGGTTTTTTCCAGCACTGTTTTGGGGGCTTATTCTCCAGCATTTGGCAGATCCCTAGATCCAAACAACACATTCTAAGCTCTGCTCTTTCCACAGAGCAAACAGACTACGATGCAAATAGACTCTAAAAACCACAGCTGTCCTCCAGGGAATTTACAAGGTAACTCTACGGAGGGAACAGCTTTGCCACCTTCCATTTCCCATTGGGAGCATGATGTTTATTAGTCAACAGGAGCAGAAGACTAGAGAGCAGCGTTATGAGGCTCCAACAGGCAAATTTTCAGGGTTGTCTCATTAGAGCAAGACAACAAGCATTTTGGCTGCGTGTTATGGTTTAACCACAGCTGGCAACTAAGCCCCACCACAGCTCCTCACTCCCTCCTCGTGGTGGGACGCGGAGGAGAATTGAAAACAAGTAAAACTTGTGAGCTGAGGTAAGAGAGGCTTAATAATTGAAATAAAAATGTTGTCATAATAGTAGCAATAATAATAACAGTAATTAAAAGGAAGATAACAAACAGAGAGGGAAATAAAAGCCAAGAAAGACAAGTGATGCACAATGCAATTGCTTACCACTTGCTGAGCAGCGATTGGCCCCTCATGGCCAACTCCCTCCTGTTTTTTATACTGGGCATGACATCATATGGTACAGAATGTTGTAGAATCATTAAGGTTGGAAATGACCTTCAAGATCATCAAGTCCAACCATCTACTGAACATTATCAGGACCACTAAACCATGTCCTGAGGTGCCACATCTGGATGTTTCTTGAACCCCTCCAGGGACAGTGATTCCACCCCTTCTCTGGGCAGCCTGTTCCAAGGCCTCACCACTCTCTCCTTTAAAAACATTTTTCCCAGTATCCAACCTAAACCTCCCCTGGTGCAACTTCAGCCCATTTCCTCTCATCCTATTGCTTGTAACCTGGGAGAAGAGACCAACCCCCACCTCACTACAACCTCCCTTCAGGCAGCTGTAGAGAGCAACAAGGTCTCCTCTCAGCCTCCTCTTCTCCAGACTCAACAACCCCAGCTCCCTCAGCTGCTCCTCACAAGACATTTTCCCTTTGGCCAGTTTGGGTCACCAGTCCTGGCCATGTCTGCTCCCAACTTCTTGTGCCCTTCTCGCTGGCAGGCCATAAGAATCTGAAAAATCCTTGACTTGGGTTAAGGGCTACTTAGCAACAGCTAAACCATCAGCATTTTATCAACAGTATTCTCATCCTAAATCCAAACCACAGCACTGCACCGGCACTAGGAAGAAAATTAACTCTATCCCAGCTGCAACCAAGACACTGCTTTCCTTCCCTGTGAATTATTGGCTGAGCCCACCCCCCTTTGAAGGCAAGGATTTCCAGGAGGGTTGGAAGGTGTCCCTATCCCATCCCATCCCATCCTATCTGACAGGAAACCTCAGGAGCAGCCTGAAGAGGTGCCTGAGGTTAGGCTCTCTAGGTGGGCCTGCTGGGGTAATAAGCTGCCTAATGGCATAGTAAGCAGCTGGGAGAGCTTGAGCCATCAATTCAGGTGACTTATATTGCAAGCACCTGCATTTTCACAAGCTGTGGAGATCAGTCATGTCACTTTGGGGGGTTTTCTGTCAGGAATGGAATGAGACAAAGCTGGCAGCCATAGCAGAAACATCATTTCCCACCTAATTTGGCAGGCTGAAAACCCTGCAACCATCTTTGCTTCTGAAAATGTCTCTGTGCTCTCTCTGAACGTGTCTCTGTGGAAGTCTGACTGGAACCTAGTTTAGGTCCCTTGAAGGATGGGACAGGCACCTTTACATAAAGCAAGGCAGCAGACAGCTGCTTTCAGACTATGTCATTTCTATAAGTAAAAGTATCATTTTAAGGAGTTAATTGGTTTATATTTTCCCAGAGTTGTGGAATCCCAGCATGCTGGGGATGTGAAGTGACCTCTGGAGATCATCTGGACCAACCACCCAGAGCAGGGGGCCCGGGATCGCAGTGTCAAGGTAGGTTTTAAAAGTCTCCAGAGAAGACTCCACAACCTCCTTGGGCAGCCTGTTCTAATGCCTGTCACCCTCACAGTAATGAAGTTTTTCCTCCTGTTTTATCATTCTTGAAGAAGTTCCAGGTTTTGCCTGAAATAAACAGATTATTTCTTTTAAAGGCAAATTAAGGTACAACTAAGATACACAGAGAGAAACATTCCAGCAGTGAAACCACTTTGCTACTTTGAACCTGTCTGCAAAATACCTTTGTGTACTACCTCTACAACCTTCCCACGATAAACTAAACCCCCCCCAAACACAGCTCTACATAGAGCTTTAGGCACTTGAAGTTTTTAAGGCCATTCTTGGGACACTTACATGTAGGTGCGACCATCACCCACAATTACATGCAAGCTGATATCTTTCTGTAGCCACTGTTAGAGGGTCTTTGGCTCCTGTTGCTGTTTCTCACCACCTTTCAGTGTCAAAAGCAAGGGCCTGTGCTACCCTTTTATCTTTACACCTGAGCACCCACTCAGAAAATTGTCACGTTAACGGGGAAGAAACTAAAGGAAGGGAACCAGCTGCTGGAGCCCTGAAGAAATAAACAGCGTGAAGCTCACACCGGGGTTCACACTTTTGCTGTTCTAGTCAGGAACAGGGGGAGGTTGTTATGATCTGTTCCTCCTTGTGTCCTGATGTTTGAAACATGACCATGCCTTCTACCGCCGTTTGCTGACCGGGCTCCTTTTTTTGTGGTAGTAGAGGGAACAGATACATGGGCCATCTAAAGGCCTTAAGTCCCTGCTGAGTTGGATTCCTCACAAGAGCGCAGCAAGGAAGCACCAAACGAAGGGATTTGCTGTGTTTGACTTTTTTTACAGGTTGCTACGGAATGGTTTATAAAACATGAAATGATAAATAATCATCCATTTCCTCCATTAGCTGCCTAATCCTCCTCTGCCTCTGTAAAACGCGAACTACAAAATCTTGGCAGATCTGCTTCGCCTTTTGCACGTCCTCACAGAAGATCAGAGGTGGGGACCCTGGTACGTTTGATAGGAAATGACAAATTAGCTGTCAAAGTTTAATCACATGAAGTCTTGCTTGCCTGGATCTGAGACCAATTGCCAGAATTTGGTAACCGGTGCCACGGGCCCATAAAAAGTTTTAAGATGGTTGCGCAGAGATTTTGGCACTGGTTATCCCAGCTCCTGCTGGTTTAGAAGCAAACACTGATGTCTTCAGATGGATTAGAGACTGTACAGCCCGTTCTTATTATTAAAAGGTTTTTTAGGGGCTCCCTTATGGGGGTATCCCTGGATTAAGGATTTATGGAGATAGAGCAAGGATTTCTTGGGGGGTACTTAGTAGTTACGTATGTGCCATATGTTGCTGTTTTTGAAGTTTCCCTGTGTTTAATAGTATTACTTTTTTGGATTTTCCTTAATATTATTTGCAGTTAGGTCTTCAGTCGTAAACCCTGATCTGAAGGCACTGCAAGTACAATAGTACCTGAATCCAGCACTTTTCAGTAAGCCTGTAGGAAGTAATAATCGATTACTTAATGACCCTAACCCAGAAACAGATGTAGATTGCAGGAAGCAGATCTGCTAACATCAAAAGCAGCAAAGCATAGAATACCCCATGCCAGACAACTCCTGAGAAGATTTTAAGGACTTTATGGAACTCACGGTGAAATTCCAATTCCTCAAAGCAGCATAGGGTCGGGAGAGAAAAACCGTGCCTCAGGCTGAAAGGAAATCAATATTGAACTTTACAACAAGCATTTCTACCATGACACCTATCAAAAATCAGCTGGTTAATGATAGTCAGGTAGGAACAGTTGGTATTTGCTTATCTACCTGCAGTGAAACAGGTGAGCACGTGGGTGCATACCCCCAAAGAGCAGACACGCGCGTTCAACTGCGTCCCTTTTTATTGATAGTTTTCAACTAACAATCATATTTTGAGCTCATAAATACTTCACAATCATAACCCTTAAGTGTTTGACACACTTAGAACAGCAAGGGCTTGATTTCCCCACGGTAAGTTACATACGTGTTGCTTAATATGGTGACAGACTTTTGCTTGTGGGAGGGGTTTTGAATGATAAAAAAATGCTTGTTCTGTCAGAAAATTCCTCGATGAGAACCCACAGAAGCTTGATTTTCACCTGCTCTCCTCTTCAGCCTGGGTAGAGCCGGGGTGAAACACTCTGTAACTGAGCAAGTGGCTACATCTGCTCTCAGAGTCCCAGATGAAATTATTAAAAAGAATTAAAGAATGAATTTACCAATGAGGGCTGGTAATAGGGCAGAGAAATTTGCTTTCCATGGAGGCTTGGGGTTTTTTTCTTTTTTTTTTTTTTCTTTTTTTTTTTGTTGCTGCTACATAACTCATTTAATTCTTTTTCTGCTGGTAATCCCTGTCCACGAGTCCTTCTCAGGCACAAACTTTTCATGATTTTCTTTTGGAAACTCTACTGATTTTTGATAAGCAAATATCATTACAGATGCTGTTACTGGCAAGCGATGGCAGATCTTCCTATGGAGTTCTTTCTATTGCCAGCATTGGGCTGCGACAGCTTTGCTGCTACTGTGACAAACTTTAAATTAAATTTTTAAAAGCACAGGAAGATAATGATTTCCAATAAATACTGGGGAACTCACTTCCTATGGTAGTAAAAGGCACACAAGTTACAGCGCACTAACATTTATACATTTGCTGCAATTCACCTTTAAGGAATGCAAGAGGAAAGTTAGTGATTTTCAATAGAAGATGGGGTTTATTTTATCATTCGGAAGCACGCCCGTTGTTCAGGATCACAGAGCTTGTGAATTGATGATCCAAGGGGAGGCTCTTTTACTATTGCACCTCCTGCTTTGACTCTATAAATATCTTTTTTTTATTATTATGATTCTGCAGTTTTTAGATGTGTTTTATAGTGATGGTTATTAATGCTCTACCTCTGACTGCTAAGAGAATTCGTAGCTCTGTTAGAAGTCTGACATGTCTGGGAGATTTGCTTGTGTGTGTCATTTTCTTGCAGTAAACCAATCTGCTGGACAGGGAGGGGAATATTCTGCTGTTGAGAGGAGGTATGTTTCTGATTAGAGTTAGTGGGAATATGGGGCTTAAAACAATAACAAACGCCAAAAGTTTAATTTACTGCAAATGAGGGGTGCATATGTTTTTTATAGATGATTCCATAGCCTTGGTGAGGAGCAAGGAAATAGCCACTGCTATTTATTCCTAGCGGGGAGTGAGGATCAGGCATGAAAATCTCATGCTCCCAATTAACTTCTCGGGGAATTTAGAGGATGGTCCAACAATAGGACAAACAGTGTCTTCAGCTCACCCCAAACCACCACTAAAGGAGATCAGTGTTACTAACAGCAACAACCTCTTTTTTGTTTTAAAACCTCTGTAGTTTCTCTTTCTCTCCTGAAAATGCCATCGTGGCTATATTGAAATCCTCTTCCCACTGCCCTCGGGTTATTTCAGAGCCAGGAAGCTACTAAAATCTCAGATGCTGTTTTGTCTTTTACTTGCATCTTTGGGGTGTAGCGAAATAACAAAACACACCACTGAAAAAAGAGACAGCAAAACTATGGCAACAAAGACTTTAATTTCACCAGCAACTTGGGGTTCGCAGCCTACTGCAGATCATCTCCAAGGCACCAAATGATTCAAAGGCATTTAACGAGTAATTGGAGAGCTGCTGGTGCAGCAGCTCAACAGTGAGGTTGGTAAGGGGCTGGTTTATCCATAAAGGCACATTTAAAATAAAAATAAATCTGGTTTGGGTTTTTTTTTCTGGTTTGTTTTGGGTTGGTTTTTTTTGAGAAAGAATAACCACCCAGGAGGTTCAGTAGCTCCTCCCTTCCAGGCGTGACTTTCAGAACAGGCTCAGTTTCTCAGTTTGTTTATTTCCTCTCCGAGAAATACTCACTGGAGGGATGGCAGAGGGGGGAAACAGATGCACTGCTTCTCACAGAGCATTTTCTCACTCCCGGGGTGATGGGGATACCTGGGGGAGCTTTGCAGCTATGTTTACAACACACCTTTCAAGGAGAAAAACCATCTTTAAAACGTCACATTTATGACCCTCTACATGCTGGGCTTGTTTTGCTTTCCTGCCAGCCCTTTCTCCTCCATGAGAATGGAATATCTCTTCTGGCAGAAAGCCCCCCAGACAAGCAGGCATGAGAAGGCTGTTTCTTGTGCAAAAAGCTGATGTCTGGACTTTGGCTCTCATGGGAGCTTTGCTATTGACTTTAGCTGGGCCAGGATTTTGCCCGTCGCTTGTGTCAAAGTTTGGCAAGGATTACTGGCCTGAAACGGATCCTGAGGGAAGAAATGCAGCCGCTTTTCTACACAAATGCCCAAATGTCCAATGTGTGTGAAGAAAACTGGAAGGATCATAAAAAAGACTAATCTTTCGGATGTGCTCAGCAGGCCTGATGATGCTCCCGCCAAGGCGACAGGAGCTGACTTGAGGAGCAAGCATGGTGCATCAACATGAGCACTTCACCTCCGTCCCTTGTCAGGCTTCCTTTACAGCCATCGCAGGGCAGCGATTTCTGCCCTGTGCAGCTCTGAATGAAAGCAGCCAGAGTGGCCCCGGAGAGATTTAAGCTGGTCACTGCAAATTGATTCACACGAGCGTCTCTGGTGTCAGGATGTGCTACTTCTTAAGCAGCAAGAGAAGGGGAAATGAAATGAAGAGGTTGTATGGCTGCTCTCAGGAGAACGCCAAGCTAACAAGAGCAGATTGGTGTTAATTTAGCTGAGAAAAGAAGCCGCTCCTCTTTTAGTGCTTGAGGATTTGAGATCTCAGCAACAGGTCGGTGAGGTAGGCAGGGGGAAGGAGTGGGAGGGAGATCACTCTTTCCAAAGTGATTGTAGAAGTGTGGAAGTAGGTTATGGCAGGTTAGAGAACAGAAAGAAAAATACAGAAGTGAAAGGAAAACACAAAAAAAAAAAAAAAAAGAGGGAGAGCACAAATTAGGGAGAACAACCTGCTCTTTGCTGCTTCCAGAGCATCTTCATTGGGAGAGCAGGGCAGGAAATTGATGGTCTGCTCCACTGAATAAAAAAAAAAAACCAAAACCCCAACAGAAAACCAAAACCAAAGCAGCAGATCTACTCCCGTTCTGTAGCAGGACAGTTCCCAGATCCTGTCTTTCAACAGGGTAACATTAATTTGGAAGCACAGTATGGCTCTGGAGCAGCATTTGTTCTTATCAGATGAGACCAGAGCATGGGGGGAGCAAGCTACAATTTTGCCTTTACAACAGCCCAAGAGATCACGTCCTGTAGCCATAATCCCGTGTACAATTTGTGCAGTTAGTGCTGCCAAAGAGAAAAGCAGTTCCCTGTCACGTGCTCCCTACATCCCCTGTCTAGTCCAGTGCAAAACCCTTCAACAGCCCTGCCAACATAGGCTTGAAAGCATAACCCGTGTGAATGAGTGACTGGGGGAAGGGACAGAAGGTTAAACAGCACTTTAGAAGTCTTAGAGGGTGTGTGAGACTAAGCTCAGGAAAGATCTTTTGTAGAGATCAGAGACTATCCACCTCAGAGGCAATTCTGTCTGGACAGCCAGAAATTTCTGATGAAAAGCTGCTTTTAAGACATTCTAAGCATAACCTTGAAGAGGAACACTGCTTCATATCTGATACCACAGCACAGAGTGTGGATTTTTTAATACAATACATCATGTATATGACAATAATAAAGGCTCTGAGCAACCTGCCCTAGGTAGAGATGTCCCCACTTGTGTAGGGAGGTTGGACCAGATGACCTCTAGAGGTCCCTTCCAGCCTAAAACATTCTGTGATTCTATGATAATAATAATAAAAGTGTAGGTGATTTTGAATCTTCCTGCATCCAAGAGTTAATGTTATTCTGGCTTGTACTGTCAAGATAAAGCAGAAACAAATGGTTCCCTGAGTGCTGTGTTTCCTTGAGAGAGCTAAAGAATGGTTTTCAGAAGATGAAGCGAAGGGTGGACTGGCAAGAGGCAAAAAGAGACACCTGCTTCAGCTCTTCTTGTTGATCCAAAGCTTCTGTTGATTCAAGGGATTAAAGAAGTCCTCTGATGGGATGTGCCAAGAGACACTTTTAATCTCTGTTTGCTGGTGAGCAAGAGATTCTACTGCCAACTCTTGCAGTATGAACTTCATCCAGTGTTTATTGTGTGAAGAGACAAGATGAAGAAGTAGCTTTTCCTGCACCCCTCAGACTTAAATAGAGACTAGAACCTAAGACGCACACCCTTTAATCTTTTATGGAGAGGACAAAGAAGAGATACGGGTCCAAATCCTTAGGTTTATATTAGTGCCTCCACTTTTGGATCTCAAAGACCCTTATTTTTATTTATAATTTGTCCGATCTCCTGAAGAAGGACCGGTTTATTGTAAATTTAACTCAGTGTGGTGAAAAAGCAGCTTTCAAAACATCAGCTGATGAAACACCAAGTGAAGCAGAGGCCTGGGGCAGAGTTATCCTAAATTCTGGGCATGATGAGGTCCAAACAAACCATCTGGAAATTTTCATAGCACAGGCCTTGTTACATAAGGGAGATTAATGGCTTCCTATGGTTCTCTTCTGTGGAGGACAGGAGTTGTGTTTCCCTCAGCTTCCAAAGAGGTTACCTCACATGCTGATCCGAACCGTTAACTGAAGGGCTGTCTGGTGGGAGGTAAAATTCATGCTGAAACTAGGTGTCTGTCACGCATTCTAATTTGCTTTCTCTGATTACAGCAGGAATTGAACAACGACGACAAAAAAAGGCACCAAGCAGAGAGCAAACAATCTCTTTGAACTAGCACCCAACCCAAAAGCTCTTTGTTTTTTTTTCTCTGAAGCCATTCTCCCTGCCCTTCTAGACTTCATAGCTTTGTCTTCATTAGTCTGCTGTTTGCTTCCTCCCTTTTTTCAGCATCTCTGTTCTCACAGCAGTTTCTCCTGCACGTATATAGAATTTCCATGGCAGATGATCTTTAAGGTCCCTTCCAACCCAAACCATATGTGGTTCTAAGAAGGGGTGAGGCAGCTCTGCTCCTGGGTGCCTGTGCTCCATCTTTGGGGTGCGGAGGTGAAGCCGCTGTGGTACCAACTCATATCTAAGACAAATCAGAACCCTTCACTTGTTTTCTTGCAACTGTATAGAGGTGAGGGGCTGTGATTAGATGTTCCCCCAGCTGTTGGTTTCAAGGAGGTGTAACTAAGTGTATAATCAACACAGCTATTTCACCTTTACCACTAGGGGCTCGAAGTGCTGTCAGTTCCAGAGTGCAACCACTGGCAAAGCTTTATTGCATTTGACTTTGTCAAATGTCTTGTGTTTTCTGTGGGATGCCCTTAACTTTGCATCTGGGAGACTGCTCCAAATACTTTATCCTAGGTAGAAGAAAACAGAGTAAACCATAAAAGCAGCAGCAAGAAAAAACCAAAAAAGAAAAAAAACCCACAACCAAAACCAAAACAAAAACAAAACACAAAAAACCCAAACAAACAAACAAAACAACCCCAAAACAAACAAAAAACCCCCAAACAAACAACAAATACTTCAAGACATTAAAGTCAATGCATTCTCAACTAGCTTTGCCATTGCAGGTGTGGTCCTAGTTGGTCAACTTTGTTACCTCTTGTGAGATGAGCGTGCTGAGAGATCTGGACATAGCATTTCCTCCCACTTTGGGTTTGGTTTTTTTCTTCCTATAAAGCATTTGGCCCATCCATTGTCATATCAGACTCCAGTGTAGAACTCTCCATGTTGTCACCCTACAAGTGGACCTTCAAAGTTGATGAAAACTGAAGCTCACTAGAATTTCTATTACCTCAGCATGCTCCATATAATCCCGTTTGCAAGGTACTGTTGAACCAAGGCTCTTGCAGTAGTTTGAACGTCCTGGTTTCTGAGCTAGTTTTCTACACCATGCCTGCATTACACCCAGTAGAATATTCTCTCGTCTTTGATAAAGGCTTTGCGGCCCCAAAATGTCCAGGAGTTTTACAATCATCTTATAACTTATAACTTAATCTCCCCTGTTCCTCATTTAACTGCTCTCTTGAAGCATCACGTCTCAGCTTATATCCTTCCAACTTTGGATGAATGAACAACACTGAACATCAGAGAGAGGCAAACACTGTAATGCTTTTATGAATATTCATCTGTGTTTTGAAAGGAACTCTGCATTTCCTTGGGTTTAATTTTCACGCCGTAAATTTTCTGACAAGTAATAGCTGTAAAAAAATATTTGCCAAAGCAGCATATACTGTTATAATAGCATCAAGTAGTACTAGAATGTTAGAAATCAAATGAATAATTGATATTCACATCAGAAAACTGAATCAAAGAATGATCCAATTGAGGCAAGAAGACATGCCATGTGATCTCTCTGGTAAATTGGATCAGACTGAGTTTCTTCTTTGAAAACCTGCAATAAGCTGTCTGTGAATGGGCCTAAACTTGAGTTTCACTTGCTGTAAATCATTCTGAATGACAGACAGAGTTGGAAAGACACGTTTAGAGGCCATTTCCAAATGGAAAAAGAGGCAAACGCATTAAAAAAAAAAAAAAAAAAAGTATTTACCCTGAAATATTCTCCCAGATGAGCTCTCAGATGTTATTGTCAAGCAATCCACAATGGTGCTTTTCCTTTGCATTCTCTCTCTCTCAAACGATGCCAATTCGAGGAGCAAAAGATTGTGCTTTGACCCTGGTGTGTCAATCTTCTGCTTATCCGTGCAGAAGACTTCCTCGGAGTCAATGGGCTCTCCTTATTTAAAGTCCTCCTTCACTCCCTGGCCAAAGTGTACCCATATAGGGAGTTAAATTATCCATGAGTATACTTGCTTCACCCACTGACCTATATTGCTGTGACCTAGCCCTGGCAGTGCTGGGTTAATGGTTGGGCTCGATGATCTTGAAGGTCTTTTACAGGCTAAATGATTTTGTGATTCTATGACCATTACCCAAGGTGATGCCTTATTGGTATTTCTGCTCCAATAAATGAGCCTTCACGGGGCTGAAATACCCTTTTATCAAAACATTACAGGGAAGCAGCAGTACGTACGAGAGTAGTCACCAGTAAGAACAAACAGCCTGTTTTCCATGGAAGGTGATTTTACAAACCAGTCCCGGTCAGTGGGACAAAAGGATGATCCCCAGAGGAGCCAGCACTGCTTCCTTCCTCTCCTGGGACAGAAGGGATAAGACCAGTGGGTTTTTTTTAATGGAAAGGTCCCACGTGAGCTGGCACTCCTGGGGTTTGTCTGGATGATTTCTTCAGTCAGAGGAACAGATGAAAAAGCAGAGGAAGCCTCACAGGTCTTTGAGCAGCTTGGTCCTGCAGGTTGTGCCATTAATATTCACTCACAGACGTTAATGAGGTAGGATCACAAGAGGCTGCAGGAATCGAAAGGAGGGATGCACTGCTGGAGGTCCTGGGGAGTGCCCATCCATCTGCCAGATGCAGTGGGAGGGCTGGAGCAGAGCCAGCTTGTGCTTGGTCACCTCGAGGTGTGCACAATCCAGACAAGTCCTCCTGGAGGAAAGAAGGCGACGGGAGTAGCACCGTCAGACCAGGGAAGGGATGCCGGGCTGCTCTGGGCAATCAGGCAAGCCAGTGTTGGCAGTGCTGCCAAAGCGGCTGTAGCAGGGAAGGGAGGCATAGTGAGGGCAGCAGGGAAGCTACATCTGAAGGAGGTTGAAATGCCAGCAGGCACGGGAAGAGGTGAGATGACTCACAGGGAAAGATACTGCATGTGCAAGGAAGCGTTCAGAGCACGGGGAAATGCATCCTTCTGGTTTAAAGACCCGTTCAGATCATGATTTTTAAAGAAAACCCAACCAAGCAAAAATCCCATCTGGGGAATTTTTGGACAGGAGTAAGACTCCATTCTTGGGCTCTGAGAAAGAAGGGTGAAACCTGGGACTGCTGGATCAGCTTTCCTGTGTTTTTTCCCACCGTGAGCCCTGAGTGGATTAAGATATCTTGGTATCCTTTGGCTCACCCCATATCCTTTTAGGAGCCGTGTGCTGTGAGTTAAGTGTAGGAATCCTATTATATCCATTGCCTTTTGTTACGTCATCTATGCCTTACGTGTAACAGTAACCTTCTGATCCAGTGCTCACGTCTCCCCTGCCTTTGTGTCTACCCACGAGCTGTGTGATATCAGAATTGTTCATGAGTCAGTGTTGCAACGCTTACAAAAATCTGTCTTTGATGTCACTTCTCTTGCTTTTTCCATCTCCTAATATTTGAGCAAAGACGAGAGCGGACAAAAAGCAACACAGACCCAGCAACAAAATCCTACACTGAAAACCTGTAGTACCCTGTTATTTGTAGAGAGACCTTTCAAACAACAGTTTTCGCTTGCTGCATCTTTACATGTGCAGAATTGTGAACACCCCTGTTATTCCCAAACGAGGTAATCCAAGAGACTGATGGCAGCTCGCTGCAGCTTTTTAGCACAATCTGCCTGCAAGTATTCAATGCAGAAAGATGTTATTGGGCAGCGTATTCTGGGAATTATTTCATCTTCCTCCACAAAGGCAAAGCCATTTATCAGCTCAGATCCATTCGTTATCCTTTTTCTACAAGACAATGCCTTTCTACCTAGATATCGCCTTCCAAAACCCTGGCCATATTGCAAGAAACAATAAACACCGGAGCTATCACTGAAAAGCATCTTTCCTGGCTTTGCCAGCAAAGCTTTTCTTCTGGGGAAATGTGTGCAGACAGGATGCTCCTCCTTTTCCTGCCCAGTGACCTCCAAGCCAACAGCTGTCTGAGGACAAGGGACCTCCCTGAGTATTGTGGTTGCTGTTCAGTTGAGCTTCAGTGGGCTGATTAGTCCACCTAAGGGCAAGTAGGATATTTGGATAGGCTTTTACCATCCATGCAAATTCTGCATTATTTCCTCCTCTGCACAAATATTATTGCAGTTAAAAAAACCCACCCCAAACCAAACCAAAAAACCCCCAAAAAACCAAAAAAAAAAAAACCCCCAAAAATCCCCAAAAACCCACACCCAAAAAAAACCACACAAAAAACCACACACACACACAAAAACCAAAACACAAACCAACCAAAATAAAGTAAATAAAAAACACCCCCCACAAACCAGAAAAACAACCCCCCTTCTTGCTAATTTGTTTATTCATTGACTTTCATGTAATACAGGAATTGGCAGCATGGTCCCTGAGCTAACTCTTCCAGTATCAGCACATCAGTATTCAGGAGTCCTACTGCTGCTGTTTGCAAATCTGTGCAGATGAATGCAGTCCAAAATGTACAAGTTGGACCACAACATTAAACTCTGTTTACTGTAGAATTAAAGGTAAGTCTTCAACAAACAACAAATGAAAAATGTGCATCTGCAAATATGAGCAAATATAAACTTCTGATTTTAATATGCTGGGACAAAGGATTTTTGTGTGTTTCCTCTCGCTGCCATTCCCCTGTTTTACATACATTTCCTCTCCACAGATGTGCATGAACTTTAAAAAGTAGATCCTGGAGGCTAGTTCTTAAAGTTGCAGCATGGACAGTTGCTCACTCGAGTTGTGATGTAGAAGTTGTGGCCCAAATTCAAGAGCGTTGATGCAGAAGACTAAGCAACTAAAAAGGAAGACTCTTCCTCCTGCCTGGCAAGGCACCTTAACATGAACATGACTTCATGAAGATGCCCACACACACTGGTGCCCAGAGGGGTACTTAAGATCCTGCTGTAAAGAATGGTCTGCAATGGCTTGTGACATGAAGGCCTTCAGTAATTTTCATTAATTAAAATTCATTAATTTTTCAGACTGAGTTTACCTCTGTCGGGTTTATATATTTTTTTTTTTATACACATGGTGAGCTTTCTCCTGGGGGTGTATTTGGCTGTATAAATTGATTTTGAATACTCTTCTGATTAAATCCAGTGTACTATACTGGTGTGCAGATGACAGAGGAAGGAGGAGCACTCCCTTGATCTGGATAGAGGAGTTTTGAAAAGACATGTTGTCTACTAGCATTAAAAATATCTCAACACCTGGAAGATTTGGAGGCCAGCCCAGGGTAAGAGTGGGACCTTTAGGCACTTGAACTTCACACTGATGGAACTTGAAGAGCATCTTGACATTGATGGAAGTGAACTGTAGACTGAAAGCTGAAGTGGAGAGGAGCAGCTAAATGAATACAACAGCTATCCAAAGCACAGAGCATTGCTGGAGCCAACTGCATCACAACTCAGATTGCTCGTGAAGGCAACACCAACCTCTGGACAGGAAACCACCAGCAGTGCTACCTCCACTCTGGCAGATAGATGACTGGGGGTGAAACACAGAATCATTTGGTTGGTGAGACCTTTAAGACCATCAGATCCAACCACTAACCCAGCACTGCCAAGTCACTTCCAAACCTGCACCCGTGGAAATGTTCTCTGTGTTGGAAAGGTGACATGTCTCCCCAAAACGCACTTCATAGAGCACTGTGCTATCTGAAGCATGCAGAAGTTCATCTGCAAGGAACCAGAAAAAGCATAGATAAACTGGAAAGTGGAGCCCCAGGAGGAGCTGAACTCCCACATAGTTTCATATTAAGCAGGGGAAAGGAAAGAGTAAATATTGTCAATGCAGGATTTTGATGCTGATAAGTCTTTCTTTGGGTGGCTGCTGAGTTGCTTGAGTGCAGGAAATGCAATCAGTCTGATCCCTGATAGGAAGCCTCTCTCTGACCTGACCAGCCTGTTAGATGCCTGTAATGCTCTCTAAGCATCAACCTACCAAGCTGGTCCTGCTCTAGATACCACACTGCAGCCTGCTCCTCTGGATGCAGGGTGCTCCGGGAACATTGCCTTTCGGCGCTCCACTAATGAATTCCTTAGTGCTCTCGAGAGAAGTAAACAGTTTAGCTGCCCAAGAGCATTTCACAAGTGTAATGAGGTTTGTTAGTGTGTGCCAGTCGTTAGCTGGGGTTTGCACGTCATGCCTTAGTGTCCACAGTCAAAATCAGCGTGAGTCTGTTCGACCTTTCTTCTCTCAGTGACTAAAGAGAACAAAGGAACTTGTTTCTCCTCTGATCACCCCAATTTCCCTGGTCATACGAAACCTTTGGAGGATGCCAGATCTCCCAGTGGGAGATCTTTCTGCTGCTTCTCAGAGGAGTGGCTCTGGTCCAAACATTTATCTGCAAAGATGATGCATCTCATCTGTCTTCGTTCCTTTGTGGCACGAACATAGAGAAAGGGTAGAGGAGATTGGCCAGGCGTGTGTCCAACTTACTTACAGAGTTGATGAAACTGAGAAAGAGTCAGGAGTAGCCAGTAAACTACTAATTAAGTATGACTGCAAATAACCCTGCATGACCTACAGGCTCAGCCTAGGATGTTACAGAACTTCAGCATCCAGCCAGGAAGAGCAGATGGATGCCTGGGTTTCTATAGGTAGTAACTGTTACTCAGGGTTCCTTTGGCTATACTCTGGCCCAACGTTATGAAATCTCTACTCTACAGATTCAGATGTATTTTGCCTTTGCTTGGGTCAAGTCTGAATTTAATCTGCAATGAAAAAAAACAAAAAAAAAACCATAATAAAAGGAGCAGAAGCAGGACGATTATTTGTGAAACTGAAAATGCCAAGTGAGCTCTTGGATGCTCTGCTTGTCTTCCCCATCTTACTGCATGCAAATAACAGCTTTCCTTACAATTTCCAGCAGAAAGTATTTGGAGCACTCATTTTGACTTCCTGATTTGAGTGTGTGCTTGACTCTATGCAAGTGGCTACAGTTACCAAAAGCACTGAAACATAATGCTGTGCCTCAACATGAATATTCAAGTTCTTTCAGGAGGACACCGCTAAGATCATTACAATTGCTAATTATAAAAGTGGTAGCCAAAACTCCCGCTTCCTTCTATTATTCTTACATCCTGCAGATGTCCTGATTTAGCCAGTTAATCATCAGATTCTCTTGGGAATCATCTGGTCGTTCAGTTTAGCATTTTGTTTTGGATTTGTTGTTTTGTTTTGGATTTGTTGTTTTGTTTTGTTTTTTAAATTGAATTGAATTTTGAGTGTGTTGCCTCTCATTTTCTGAAATGTTACATTTCATTTCTTAAATATTGTATCTGATGTCACATTTCTTAAATACAGCACTTGGTGAGTGTGCACTTAAAAGGTCCCCAAGCCACTTTTTAGTTCCTGGGAAAGCAAGGACTTATCCCTTCAGCAGACATTTCATTTTGTCATCGTTCCTTCTACCACCTGCTTGCTCTCAGCCACAGCAGGTCTTTCAACAGCTCCGTCAACGCAGCTTCTCTAAGTTTTGTTTACAGATGAAAATACTGCTCCTGTGCAGCAGCACTTCTGAGAACCCTGCTAAAGACTGCGGTGGGCTTGCTGGTGTGATGACCTTCTCTGCAACGGCAGCTTGTGAAATGAAAAATGAGAAATATGGCTAAAAAAAAGGCTGGATGGCTAGCTGAAAGGAGTTGTGGTGAATGGAGTTAAAATCAGTTGGTGGCTGGTCACAAGTGGTGTTCCCCAGGGCTCAGTACTGGGGCCAGTTCTCTAAATATCTCATAAATATCTTTATCCGTGATCTGGACGAAGGGGATCTGTTTGCAGATGACACCAGGTTGGGTGGGAGTGTTGATCTGCTTGTTGATCAACAGGAGGCTCTGCAGAGGAGTCTGAACAGGCTGGAATGATGGGACCAGGCCAATGGCATGAGGTTCAAAAACACCAAAGGTGTCCAAGAATCCTGGCTTGTATCAGCACTAGCGTGGCCAGCAGGACCAGGGCAGGGATTGTACATCTGTACTCAGCAATGGTGAGGCTGCATCTCAAATACTGGGGTCAGTTTTGGGCCCCTCACTCCCAGCAGGACATTGAGGGGCTGGAGCATGGCCAGAGAAGGGCAACAGAGCTGGGGAAGGGGCTGGAGCACAAGGGTGGTGAGGAGCAGCTGAGGGACCTGGGCTTGTTGAGCCTGGAGCAAAGGAGGCTCAGGGGAGACCTTCTGGCTCCCTGACAGGAGGTTGGAGCAAGGTATCTTCTCCCAAGGAACAAGTGACAGGACAAGAGGAACCAGGCTCAAGTTGCACCAGGGAAGGTTTAGGTTGAACATGAGGAAAAATATCGTGACAAACAGGATTGTCAGGGGCTGTCCTAGCCTGCCCAGGGCAGTGGTGGAGTCCCCTCGATCCCTGGAGGGGTTTCCTAGCTGTGGAGATGTGGTGCTGAGGGAAATTGTTTAGTGGTACCCTGGCAGTGTTGAGTTAATGGCTGGACTCGGTGATCTTGAAGATCTCTTCCAACCAAAACAATTCCATGATTTTATGATCCTATGTTTGGGGGAATGATAGCAGAGTGAATGGTTGGCCAGAGTCCCCTGGCTGTTCCAGCACTTTTGTGCTCCCTGTCAGCTGTAGATATCTGGATGCCTCCTCATCTTTTCATATGCTCTAATTTTCCCTCAGCTCATGAGACAGCATGGGACTGCCACACCATAATCCAAGGAAAAGAATATAAAAGAAGGAAAGTTCACCCATTTAGAAACCATAACCCTGAGGCCTGGAAACACCACCTAATCATTGTGATCTCCCTACTGTCACAAGAAGGTCCATTTGTAAAGCATTTGTGCTGTATTCCATTCGTTAACACACGGGTGGTGTGGAATTCACTGCATGCCATGATCTGACACTGTGAAAACTCATATCCTTTGAAAAAGCCACTAATGCAGAATGGGAAGAGAGATAATTACAAGAGCTGGCAGAGCTCAACCATCAGATCACAATAGCAAATTTGGCCACCAAATTGATTAGCAGCATGAGAGACTCTTCTATACCAGAACACGTTCTATTTTTATGTCCTCCTTTCTTTCTAATAAGCCAGCAGAGCTCAGCTCCATGGTTGCAACAGAGTCCATAGATTATTCTCTGTTCCTAACTCATCTCGATTTTGGGTTGTGTGGGTTTTTTTTCCTGTAAATAATGCACAAGTTGTGTGTTTATTCCTTCTGTGCGGGTTAACGTATCTGAAGATAAATTCTCTCTGTCCTCCTGCACATTCACAAACCTCCACGCTGCTTTACCACCAAGGATTCAAGCCACGGACTGCGTGTGTAGGGGTGCAAACCACAGATCTTGTCTTGTCCGTGGTATTTGATGATTTTTCAGTCAAGCCTAAAACTACTGGCAGGTCACCTTCCTGAAGCACTGGAGCTCACCGCTCAGAAGCCGGCCCCAGGGACACACTCCAGGCTCTTCAGAAGTGATAGCCAAAGCCATGGGAAGAGAGGATGCATGAAAATGGAAGAGGAATGTGAAAAGCGAGATAGGTGGGTAAAGTGGGTGATAAAAGGGATAGCAGGGGGGAGGGAAATAGAAGAGAGAAGAAGCTCTAATGAACCCTGAACAAAAAAATCTCACACAAAGAGAGTTTTAGGGGATGAAAAGATGTCAGACTTTTTACTTATTCTCTTTTTTGTGGATGAGCCTTGAGACAAAAATGTGTCTGTATCGAATGGCTGGCATTACTCAGGAATTCACATTACCCAGCTGTTAGGACATCATTTCCTCACTGCATCCCACATCTGTGTGTTTTCTGACGCTGTTTCAGAGAGCAGATACCGAAGCCCCAAAGGAGCTGGGGTTTCCCCTCGCTGCCATCTTGCACTGCATCTCATCACATGCATCGGTGCAGAGCACTGCCCGTGGGACTCAGCAGCAGGCAACATCTGCTGCGTGATGGAGTAGATACCTGCATGAAGAAGCAGAAATCAATGCCCTTGGTATCCTGCCTAAGGCCATCTGGCATTCTCATGGTGCATCCTTCACCCCATCTCCCAGCATACAAATGGGCAAGCAACAGGCATTTATGATGTGACGTGAGCTCCAGCCCACTGATCACTCCATCAACACATATTTGAGCTGCCCATAGTTCTCCTGCTAGGCACAAGAGGCTTGGCAGCCACCCAGAGTCCATCCTCTCCTGCTAGACTGCCTTCTCCCTCACTGATCATCCTACTCATCTCTTTGTGCAGCACTTCACGTCTGAGCTATGTCAGATCAAATCCTTAGTTTTCCTAATCATGGTTGAATTCATTAGTCCAGATTCTTCTCCTGGTTACTTGAGGCAAATCCAAATGTTCTCGCAGGTATAGCTGAAGGGAAAACTTTGTCGATGATGTTTTTGAACCTCTTCCTTTGATACAAACACTGGTCTTGGAAAAATTCTTCCCTGCTTTGTGAACTTATTTTTCCCCATTTGGAAATACTGACTAAACTGAACAACTTGGCATCGCATTAAAGCTTGTTTGAAAGCACACACAAAAGATTTTGTGCAGCTCGGATGCCAGAGAAATGTCTTCACAGGTGACTGAACATAATAGTCCAAGATTAGAAAATCTAGCAAGGAGCAGGGGGGATTAAGAGCATGCTCTTCATAACTTTGGATGGAAGTCAACACCATGAGGTACCCAGATGAGACTAGTTTGCTGAACTGTATCACTACCACAAAAGAAGCAGTGTGAAAAGGATGATTTTACTCATTTCACTTCAGCTGCCATCCTGCATCCAGGCACAAATATAAATTTTTAAAGCCTCGCAGTATTAAAGCTATATATTTGTGTCAGCAAATTGTATATAATCTGTTTTGTAAATATTGGGAGCTCTAAACCCTTGGGCCAGATTCTGCAATCAGATGCACGTGTACAACTCTGATTAGGCTTCTGTTGAAGCTATGCATGAAACAACAGAAAGCATCATTTGACCGACCCAAATCAATTCCTTTTAATGGCATAAAACATTGGAAAAATCAATTGGGCTAAATTCTGATCTCAGATGCATTATTGTAATTGAGATAATAGCACAGTCAGCTGAGCTACTGACATTTAAAAATACTTCAAAAAAAAAAAAAGAGCAGAACTGTAACTGTGTGTTGTAGAGTTTTACAGAAAAATTCTCCTTGACGAGGTGCCAGGTCTTCAAAGAAAACATTAAAATCTATGTTAAAAAAAAAATGAAATTCCTACCTCTGTCAAAAGTCTTGTGCATTTTGACAGGATACAACTGCAAAGCACTAAGTTGTCAAACGGATCTCGTCAACTGTTTCATCCTGTTCACCCGAAGGATGAATCTGTGCCATCAGCCACGCTGGTGTGTGACTCAGCATCGTTACACCTCTCTAGTGAGATTAATAAATGAGATGAGAATTTTCACCCACTGTATCCTGAATAAGCTAAAATGGGATATTCCTCATCTGAGAACTTCTTGTATTTCAGTGCTGGCTTCCATCATTCTGTAATGGAGCTTCTAGGGACAGATCTCTATTCTCATGAAATTAAAAACAAAACAGAAGTTTTTCTCTGATTTTAGAAGCATCCCATACTTTTGTAATTCTCTGTGTCTCCAAAGAGGTAGCAGTTCCAGAAAGAGAATTAAAGAGCTGCAGATTAAATTTATGAAACAAACCACCTTGCAAACCATCCTGCAAACGTTCTGCTTTCCATTTCTTGAGCAGTAAAACAAGCAAGAGTAGTTCTATCTTAGGATGGCCCTGAACTGAACAGTTTGGTCTTTGGCACAGATTTTGAGGTGGATTTGTCTAGATTTTTGTTGTTGTTGTGAAGATTTTCTGCTTTATATTGTCTCGATTTGTTGCTTGCTAAACTAGCATGTGGATCTAGAACTGGATTTTAAACCCTGTGGCCAGGAGCTGTCTGATCTAGGGCTGGGCAATGGGTTCATCTCCTTTTATCTCCGTGATTAATAGTGTTTTGTCGCAAGGACAATCAAGTGTTATTACGATTCAATGTGTGTTACTGCACTCTAAGGAAAGGGCAGCCTATTAGGAAAAAGGCACAAACCCCAATGTAATTTGGAAATAACACAGCATAACTGATCTTTCTTTAGAGCAGGCTTATATGGAAGAGAACCAGAGGTTAATTGTGCAAAATAATATTACTGCACATCCAAATGCCATTTCTAAATGTTATAGTACATTAAAGTATACAGCAGTGAATTAATAGTCCTAACAGTGATGATAAGCATGAGTGGACTTCAGGAGGTATCCTGCAGATGCTTTCTGTCAGATATAAGTAATACTAAGGAAACAAGTGTATGATTGCTTTTGATCAGAGTTAATGAGACATTAACAGTGAAGAAAGAGACTTTAAACCAAAACTACCTTATTCTATTTTAGCAAAATAGGGCTGGGCACTTTTTCCTGTAGTGACAGAGATGGAATGACCTTGCAGAGGAATTTGGCAAGCCTGTATAATGTATGGGTGGCTACCTCATTTTAGGTGTCACTAGTAGGGCTACCTCGTGCCATGCAAACATCCATCCACCCTCCTGTGGTGCAACCTAGAATCATAGAATCGTTGAATTGTTTTGGTTGGCAGAGACCTTTCAGCTCATGGAGTCCAACCCTTAACCCAGCACTGCCAGGGCACCACTGACCCATGGCCCTCAGCACCACAGCTCCACGGGG
>JANHGN010008716.1:0-141719 GCA_024605025.1 Megaceryle maxima | reverse complement strand
TTGATACTCTTAATTCTCAGAGACAGATGAAAATTAAGAGTTATTACCAAGTAAAATGTTATTTGAATAGCTAAAATATATTTTTTTAATTTAAATCAAAGTAAAATTTTTCTGCAAGTAGGGCAGGGGTATGGCTGAGCTACCAGACACAAAGAAGAAGATAAAAATGGGTATGTATTTGCAGTATTCAGGTATTCCCTTTCCACGGGTCACAAGCTGCAAGCAGTTTTATATGTTCCTTACCAAAACTAAACCCCAAACAACCTCTGGCTTTACCAAAACAATGACATATTAGCAGTTATCTGGATGAGTGCTGATAAACACCAGAAATTTTAACACCACAAAGTGACGGAAATTTTACCTCTCAAAAAACATTGCCTTTATTTTTGAAGAGTAGAAGATGCATGTTCTGAAGCTAAGCACCACAAAATTCAAGTCATTCAACTCAAGTTTTATCATGATCAGTGGCTGATACAGGCCCACATTTCTCCTAGGTACTCAGAATAATCACTTAATATTTCTCCAGTGCTTTCTCTTTCAGGGCAAGGTAGATCATTTACTAATTCCCCAATCCCTATTTAAGATGTTTGTATAATACAGAGTTGGTTATGCAAAGGCATTTCTTGTCTGACAAAAAGTCCTGTTTAGAAAGCATGTCAATGTGCAGGGGTCTGGAATAACAAGCCTTTGCTATTCAGACTGACTGAAACATTCACGTTTGCAAGCAGAAGGAAAGTGGATTTTGAAGCATATTCTTAACATGAAGTCAAGGCAATAAACAACCTAATATAGGGTTAGCCAGATGACTTTCAGAGGTCCCCTCCAACCTAAATTACTCTACGACGTTAACACTTACATAGAACTTGAGAAGAGCACCATCTGAATTGCAACACCAGGATCTCCTTCCCAAATACTCATGAGCAGTGTTCAGCAGCATAAGTGAAGAAGGCAACATAGGGGTATCAGGACTCACTGGAAGAAACAAGTTGATAAATACTTAAGTAGTACACAACTGAGTTAAATCCAACTTGACAATGTTTCATCTGGCAAAAGGAAGTTTCCTCTGCAGTAAGTGATGTTTTCATCCCCATTGACTGCTTTCAGCCAACAAGATAAGACAACAAAGTATTTTCTTATTTATATTCCAGAGTTAGATGGTAAGGAACTCAGCTCCGATATGTAAAAGTGAATAATTAACCCACCTTCTTCTCCCTCATTCTGCTGCTGCTGGCAGCAAAGAGATCGAAAAGCATCTTCCTCATGCTGGATGATCCTGTGCAGGATAATCCATGGAAGCACTGATGAGACATAGGGTTCTTTTGGTTCTTCCTGGACTGCCATGCTGCAGTCTATGATCTAATAACGAAACAAACATTATACAGATAAAGCAATAAGAAATAACATTGGGTGTCTCATTACAAGAAATGTATCTAAAACCTAGCAAGGAAGAGGAACTTAGTTAAAAGAATTCCTGAATCCTTTACCAGGTCTTACAACATCTGTTAAAGACCAACTAGAATCATTAACAGATGCTATGTAAATGATGTAACTGAATAAATTCTGAGCAACACAACCCTGTGTCATGGAACCATTGTCCTAGCAGTTCTCATCGACAACTGCCCCTTTTAGTGCCAGTATCAGAAATTTCTGAGGTCCTACACTTGTCTCACATTCTTCACACCTACAACAGTTTTTCTAATTGTATTTATGTAGGTAAATAGTAAGTATTATAACTACACAAGCCATTTAGGATATTACAATGAATACTCTACTCTTCAGAATTCAATTACATTCCATAACAGTTACACACATGCAACTTTACACAACGAGAGCAGGACTTTGTGAGCAATGAAGGTCCTTGGCTTTTAATGAAGTAAGAACAGATTTAAAAGTTGCAAGCACATTGAATTTTGACACTAACTAAACTAACTTCTTAAAAGACCTGAGAGTCTGCCCTTTCTTACCTGGACTGAAAAATATTTATTTAGCAGTTCTAAGGTTTAAAAGTACCTTATTTAAAAGGCTAAAATTAGCTGTATTTGTAATTCAAGAAACAGTCCACACATCACTTTTTTTCCTGCCCTCTTCTCATCACCCTATCTGTTTTTACTGGGAAACCCCTGAGCTTGGCCAGCACTCTACCATGTTGCTAAGGCTTACAGGATCTTGTCTTCTAGTCCAAAGCATATAGAGCCAATATCAGTCCCAAGATAACTCACAAACTGCACCCAGGCAGCTCAGTCAGTCTTTGCATTATCACCATTTAAAATAGTGTAAGAAAATAGTGTTGCTCCTTGGGTAATCTTCCTACCATCCTTTGATTATTCTAGGCAGCTTGGTGTCTGAAGGTACCTGTTGCAGTCACTGATTCTAGCACAGGTGTGCTAAGTGCACCTCTAACATATCAACGCGAAAATGAAGATGATGAAGGTATTGCTCAGCTTCCCCCGACCTTCCCCCAACAAAAATGTAACCAAAACATCACTGCGAGTGGGTGGCAATTCAACCAGCAGCTGTATCCTATCTGAAGGTCTGTAGCACACACCATCTCTTTCCCAGTGTAAGTGAACAGGTTACCTGAATCAGGTTGTTTGTTAATCGAACGAGGCTTGGCGTTACAGAAGAGTCGTTCAGGATGCTCTTGACTGATGATACCGATGTATCTATTCCTGTGAGCAGTTGTGTTACTGTAGCAACCCACTCTTCTTTAGCAGAGGCTGCTGTCATATTAATCATCTGTTGAATTGCTTCATTCAAGGCAACTTCTGAGCATTCAAAGCATTGCTTGTAATCTTTCAGTTTGAGCAGGGAGTCCTAGTGCATGTAAATATGAAAGAAATCTATTATAAAGATGAAGGGTTTACTTTAAACCATGAATGCACAGCAAGGCAAAGCAATACACTGTGTATACAGTTACTGGGATTACTTTAATGAAACAATAACAGAACACCTTTAAATAAGACATTAAAAAAGGGTAATAGGAGATACATTGACCCTGGATGACGAATGTAGAAGTATTAACCAAAAAAAAAAAAAAAAAAAAAAAGTCACCACTACATCTTTCTATTTTCATAAGAGATGCAAGACAGAAAATATTCAGAAAAGAGATGGCTGCAGGTCTGAAATGCCAGTGATATGCTGTCGAGTAGAAGCCCTACAGAAACAGGGTTTGGATCTTTATGATCGTGGACTACCACTTCATTACTTCATAAACAACAAAATAGCAACTATAAGGCTAGCAACATAGAATCACAGAATGGTTTGGGTTGGAAGGGACCTTTAAAGGTGAGGGACCATTTACATATTTGGTTCCACATTTTGCTTTGTGATTAAGACTCATTAACTGTTAACACCCATTCTAGAAATCCTTTCAATCCTGTTTTCAGAAAGAAGTATTAAAGCCATATTAAAAAACAAAACAAAACAAAAAAAAAACCAACAAAAAACCCAAAACAAACCTGTAGGAGAAGCAGCTGTGCTGGTCTCTCTGGTATGGATGTTACAAATTCCAGGTGTTTTGCTCTGCCATAACCATTAAAGCTTAATGTTGGACGAAGCAGATGCACCACTGCATTATAATCCCCTGCCTCATACAGTCGCTGGATCTCTTCCAAAGACTGGCACCTCTCCAGAGATTTTAGGTTCTTTTCAATCTGCAAACATCACAGATGGCACAACCCAACCTTTCTTTTGTCTTCACATACATTTGACTCATGACATTTCTCCTAGCAGTTCAGCTGTAAAGCTACCTGAACTCTACAGCTACACCCAGGAATATAAACCAGGAAGAAAACACCTACAATGTAACGCTTCACCATTCCAAAGATTTGTAAATATTATATAGTATATAGCTTCAGTACTGTATTAAACTTTTTTGCCTCAAATCCCAAAATTGCACATTTCTACACTGCAAGAATACATCCATCAGATAGACTTCGAAGTGAAGATGGCACCTCCTGTGTTGAAGTTCATGCCCCAGAACAGCAACAGAAAGTATAGAAGACAGACATGCCTTTGTTTTAAAAGTGTACGCAAATTGTTATGTGGAAAACAGACTGCTGATGTAAAGAGTTCATTTAAGCAGAGGTAAAGTCTACATTTAAGAACAGCAAATAAAACACTAAACTCATAATCTACTGTTCTACATGCAGCTGCTCTATTATTTTTTTATTGCATAAAAGCAATCTTAAGTTGTATAGGAACAACAGATCCAAAAGGTGTCTTTTCAAAAAGGAGATGATGTCTTTAACATCACCACTAAACTATGAACCTGTCCTTTCACTCTTAGAAAAATTCTAGGACAGATATGGTAAACGTAGATCAAAAGAGAGTTAATTCATAGATAACATGTTGAAACTGGGAGGGATGGAGAGAGAATACACCTGCAAAACAATTCTTACCTCTTCTAAGGAAACAACAGAATCAACATGCAGATTAGGTAACCGTATTACGATGCTGCATTCATTGCCAGCTTTAGCTTGCATTGTTGTGGAGGTCTGTAGCATTTCAGTGCAGATATCATAGTTTTCAAGTGCCTGTTCCATGTCTCCCTACAGAAAAAGTAGATAAGAAAAGAAACAAACCAACCTAGAGTTCTGTCTGCAGCAAGGGTTTCTACAGCATGTAGAAAATGTTTAAATTCAATGCAGGCACTGCCAGTGTGATTACTGCAAATCCTCCCAAATAAAAAACAAATCCAATTGATAATCTCTAATTGAAAAAAAAACCAAAAACCAAAACCAACCAAACAAGACAAACAAAAAACAAAACAAAACCTCAACAATATATCTTACCTGTGACTTTAGTAACTGTTAAAACAAATCAGAGAAACAGAATTCAGCTTGCATAAATTTGAAGAAGCATTCTTATTTTTTGCACATGGAATGCATTTTACTTGCTCTGTCCAGCTGAAGTAGATACTGAAGCTGAGTGGCCAGGAGAGGAATACAAGCTGCACACTCAGACTGTAACTCTCTATATCTGAAGAAAAAATGGCAGCAGCCACTCTGATTTTTTCCTTAAGTGAGTTTATTAGAATGGAATCCTTAGTTGCAAAAAGGTAAAACTGTAAGGAACTTGTTAGTTCCCACTTACAAAACTGACTCAGATTATTAGTTGACAATTGACTTAAACATAACTGATGGATTTCAAAACTCTGCGATGTTCTGAGGAAGCAACACTTGGAGGGAAAAAAAAAACTCTGGGATCAAATAATGCATCTTTCAAGTTACTCCCTTGGTTACAGGTTTAAAAACCTCTGTTTCAGAACCTGCAGATTAAATTAAACATCTCCAAAAAAAAAAATATTCATGCTACCTTAAATAAGCAGAAGGGAGAGTAATTAAACATACAGTCTGCTTCAGCTGAAAACTGCATTTTGGACTATCTGGGACTTTGATAGTACCCACTAGTCCACATCATAAAGATGATGCAGCTACACAATGCTACCCCAAATAACTTTGGTCCAAATATATATTTTTCAAGCCAAACATAAGATAATTTAAACAAAGACTTATATGTTAAACATACCTGAATATTATCTTAGTATGAGAGACCTCCTACTTCATTTCCCTGTCTACCCTTAGGGATACTTGATATTAAAAGGCAAAATGAAATGACTATGTTCTGAACTGATTTTATCTGCATGCTTAAATGAGCTGAGTTCCTGAACATTGATTTTAATCTGGGAGAAGTTTTATTTGTTAAAACAAAAGTAAACCAAACCTGCAGTGCTAGAAAGCGAGCTTTCAGCCAATACACCCGAGTGAAAAACTCCATCCAGCCTTCCTCAAATAAATCTCGCTGTGAGGATGCAAATGACAGCTGCAACAGGTCTCCCAAGAAATGAGTTCCTGGGAAGTCAGGACCAAACTTTCCATTCACAGAGGCAGCAGGGCAATTTCGTGGAGAAACTGCAATTCAATTAATTACATTTTATCATAAAGTTACTATGAAGAGTCCCACATAGTAGTATTTCATAAGTACGGATCTACTTTAAGGCAAACAATTGACAGACAAATAAAACAGAGATCTGAAAGACACTGAAAAAGATGGCTCCAAAATTCACTGAATCCCTGGGAACATTTCTTCATATACCTTGAGTGTTTTTTACAGTGTGACAGAAGTAAGATCCAGTTCTCACCTGTAGAGCTCTTCCCTTTTGTCAGCAGCCACTGATCCAATTGCAGTTCCATGCAAGAAAGGCTCATCAACATCATATCCTTCAGAGAAATTATGGAGACATCTTGAGTTACTAAGCCAGCTTAATATTAATTTAATGAACTTAACATTTTTTCTAGTTGAATTTGTGAAATCTACAGATTTATAAAGGTAATAAAATGGTAATACTGGTGGGTGGGGTTATCGTTTCTTTGTTTGCTTTTTACTGTAAATTGCAGGGGTTTTTTTAAAACTAAACTGCCTTTTCTCTAGATAGAAATGCTGACCCTCAATAAGCCAGTGTGAACAAAGCAGCCTCTACTTACCTGATGACAAAACAAAAATTTGTGTTGTATCAGAAGCAAAGGGAGGGAAGAAAAGGAAAGCAACAACAGAATAAAAGAGTACGATCTATTTACGTATATAGTATTTATATTACGTCCACACACATGCGCGCACGTGTGTATACAGACACGTGATGTATAGGGTACGCTCGCGTGTAGCGTCACTCAGATACGCTCAGGAGCTGTTACATGACTTGCAGCACAGGGCAGTTTATGGAAGGTGCACCCACTGGGACAGGCAGCTGCCCAGACAGAGTGCTAAACAAAGCCTGCGACTAATTGCTGCGTTTCAGTGTGGTATTTTGCTACACAGAGAGCAACAAAGCAGGAAATACAAATATAAGGAAAATTGTTTCATTACCTTGATATGCTGATTACTTGAGTCCCTCAGTAATGGATTGGGAAGACTACTACTGTGCTTTCTCCAGCTGTTATAGATACTAAGGACCACCTCACACAAGCCAGGAGGCCACTTCACTAGGAACTTTTGGCTGATGACTTTCAGATATCTCATCATCAGTTCCAAGATCCCACCATTGTTCAGGTTATCCAACAGGAATTCATGAACATCCTGTTTTTCTAGAAAGCAGATAAACTGTGTATTTATGGTCAAGGCAGACCAGCACTTGAAAGAAATTCAGTGTCAACAGTGTTTTGTGGACTAATCTTGCAGCAGTTCTCTTGCGCTGCATACCTGCACAACTGTTACTGCATTCCAATCTGTTTAAATGGGAAACTCCACACAAGAGAGCTCTTGCACACAATAATCAAGCAGTTTCCAAGACTTAAAAAAAAAAAAAGTCACATCTGTAACCAACTGAAATATTCCTATGACATAAAATTGTACTTTTAAAAATAGCATTTACTTCTGTATCTTCTAGATATAGCAGGAGAATACAGAAAATTAAGCATACAATGTAGAAGAAACAACAAAGAAAGAGTGGGGGTTACAATGAGATCCTCACCAGATTCCATAAACGTTGTAGAATCAAATGACATTCTGTGTGGTCCAACATGCTGGAAATTCTCCTCTTTGATCTCTGACTGCACCTCATAGTTATTGAAAGGATCCTCCTCCTCCTCTGGATCTAATTTCCTTAATCTGTGTGAAAGGGGGGGTAAAAAACCCCACAATATCATCAAAATCCTTGTTCTTTCTTTCACTAATACGTTAAACCTAAACCTGGCACATTGTGGATATTTTACCAGTGAAGGTTGGGCATATCAAAAGAAACAAAACATATCAAACAAAACCCCGAGAAGCTTCCACTACTTAGCATCACGATACTCTCATAATGAAAATTATTGCTGTACAGTACCTAGAAGGAAGGAATTTCACCAACAACTCTTGAAAGTCAACCTTCTCCTCTTTTTTACACTTGGTGTTCCGGACTCTGGCAGATCTCCTTTTTGCTGTTTCACCACTGTCTTCTGTAATTCTCCTTCGCTTCACACCTTTTTTAGATTTATCACCTGCAGATATGTCACCTAGAAACAGAATTTAAAAAAACAAACAAACAAAAAACCCCAAACCAACCAAACAAACAAAAAAACCCACAAAAAACTGTCAAGTTAAACTGGAAATTAAAAAAAATGGATAATCTTTTTTAATAAAAAAGTTATTTTTGGCTGACACTTTATTTTATTCTACAGCATCACTTGGGATTCATTGGTTACCAAAATTTTTAAAATAATAATAAAAAAAATCACTTTCATATAAACTGGCTGTAGCATTTTCAATAAAAATGCTGGTCTGAGGCAAAAAGCAGAGGAGTCGGCCTTTAACTCCAGAAACACCTGTGAATTCCCATGAATATCAACAAAATACTAACTCCTTGATAACTCCTTGATAGTTTTCAATAGGTAAATACAGCTACAGTAGAAAATATTCAAACCTCTTGATACAGATTTCAAATAAAGATAGATGACAGATTCGTTCTCTCAGGTTCTTAAAGTTACATGAGCAGAAGAATAATCGAGTCATCTTTTTCTCTAACAGCTCATTCAATCTAAGGAGCTCAAGACTCTTCACAACATTAAAGGCCTGATATGCATCACTGCCAGAACAGAGTCATGATACTTCTGTTCTTAAAGACTGCAAAACTGAAGTATGAGTCAATAGCAGAAAACCAGAAGAGGTGAGATAATTATCACTCCAGTGCAGGTGTAAGAACAACAAATGAACCTGACTCTCAGTTCTATTATATAGGAAAGGAAGTCCAGTGTCCTGAAGACTGGTCCTATGTCTCAGTCAGGAATCAATGATTTTCAGGCAGTTTAGGTGGCCTTCCTTTTCTAATATGAAAGGTTAACAGCACATAATTTTACAGAGCTCAACTTCACTTTTTGTACCACATGTTACACACGTGCTGAAAAGGTTCTGAATCCACCAATGTGCAGTTTAGAGACAGCATTTCCCAATGAATTTTGTAGCGCTTTTAATTCCAAGATAAGTAGGAAAGATATCTTGAATCTTAGACTGAAGTACCTTGCTCACCTACAGTGGCTACTGCTTCCAATGAATTCTGACTGTGACTTGGGAAGTTGGGTGTCGTTGGAGTATAAGGTAATACAGGATCTGGCATTGTCACCACTGGATTAGTGTTGACAGGAGTTGGCTGAATAACACTGACAGGAGTAGAGGTAGGAGAAAGCATCAAATGTTGAGCAGGGTCTCGGTATTCTGAGAGATCAATTCTCTTTCCCAGACTGGGTCGAGGAGGATCACATGTTGTGAGGTGGTGATACATGGCAAGTAAAGCTTCTCCTAAACACTTCCACCTGCGTGTGCAAACACAAGGGCATCACAACTTCATTAATTCTTGTCACATTGTTTTCTAAATTGTATTCACAAATCTAACAACATGGCAAGTCAATAATGTACCTAAACTCAAAAAATGTTTAAGAAAAAAAGGTCTGTGCAGTAGCTGCTGAGCAATTACTCCATACTGAATCATAAAAAAAACCCCAAAACAGCGTCAAAGGAATCATTTTCAGGTTCTGCATTCAATTAACAATAAAAAAATCTCACCCTTATCCATCAATAGAAGCAGCTTCTCTGCAACAGGACCTACCTGCAGAGTCCATTAATATTCCACTAAAATATGTGCAATAAGAAACCCCAAACCAAACCCCAATCCTTTATGCATTAATAAAGACATATATAACAAGTTATTAGTATCCTTACATACTGCTGCAAATAAAGAATTTTTTTTTCAGTTTCCATTATCCCAGTAGTAAAAAGCACTTTTTAAAAAGCTAAATTTACCTTGAAGTTCATATAGAAACTAGTCATATATGAAAAATGCAGTGATACAGTTGGAATGGCTGACAAACCTTAGGTAAGATTATTCTTTTTTTTTTTATATATATCATTGGTTTTAATTCAAAGGTTGAAAACTGATGGATATGGGTTTTACACTAAAATCAAAAGCACACCAAACCAACCTACAAACTCATAAAATATGAAAGCACTGGGGGATTGGTTGGTTTGTTCTCACGAGAAAAAAAACGTGTTCTAAGGAAATCTGAAGTGCAACACAGCTGTCAGTGCAAGTGGCTCCAGAAGAAACTTTTACAAAGAGAAAATATAAAGACATACGTGAAAAAGGGAATTGGCTGGACCAGTCTGAGGTCTGGTTCTCTGTCATGCACTAGCAAAGCTTGTCTTTTCTTACGTAGCTCCAGTGCTTCATCTATGATTCTGCCTGTTTCAGCTGCACTCACATTTACATTATGGATAGACATGTCACTAAGAAATAATAAGAAATGAAGATAAGTTAAAGTTTTTGTTTGTTACATTGGGGTTTTTTTATTGTTGTTGTTTGGGGGTTTTTTTTAGAGCCTGGGGAAAATCATTTGATATCTTCCTATAATGTAACAAAAAATAAACAGTGTTTAAACAAGCATTCAAGTAACATTATTTTATGAACATTATAGCATGCAGATAGAAGTGTTCACCATCCAAATTCTTTGTTCTGCCTTAGAAAAGAAGAGAAATTCTGAGAAATTCCTTTCATTCTGAAGTGTTATTTTAAGGAATTCATATCATCAGAAATAAAATTTGGAGTTTAAAATTGTCTTGTATCATCCGAGTCTAGGAATTAATTTTTTAAAATAAATAAATAAACAAACAAAATCTACTTTTTTTCAGTGGGATGACAATCCAGAAACAAAATACAAGCAGCTAAAAGCTCTGGCTTAATTCAGTACATAATGCACTTCAAGACCCAGACTTAAGGCAGCTTAATAAATCAGGCTCTCTGTAACTAAACAGAACTTTCTCTTCAAGTTCTACTGCTATACCTTGAATCCTAAGAGCCTTAAAATATATCTTATCTTTTCTCTATCTTCTAAATACTCCCTATTTTATATGTTATAGTAGTCTAAAATGTTAAACATAGTTTTGACCAATTTATTGCACAGCTTAAGGATGCATTCGAGAACACACACTCCACGTCCATTTACTACGTACAATTTACATAAGGTATTGCTGTTACTTGCACATGGAGCAATTACTGTATTTGTTGAGACTGAACTATAATTAAATTAAAAGCTTCTTTCATGAATTCTGCTGACCATCACAGCGACATATTACAATATCAGAAGCAGCTCTGATGTTAAATGGTCAGTTAACTTAGAGAGATCCTGTACACTTTACAGGCCTCTACTACCTTTTAATTAGGAAAGCTGCAGATATCAGCTGCAAATAAGTAAAATAAAATTAAAAAAAAAAAAAAAATTATTACAGGAGATATAATTATGAACTAAGTGAGCAGTACCAAATGGATTTTTGTCTCTTTCTACCTCCCTCCAAGAGTAATTACTTGAGAACACTCTGACAGCTGCACCAACACTGAACACTGATTTATTAGAAGGCAGGTCAGCAAGATACTGTTATAGCTTAAAGCATTCTATCTCACCAGCTTTTCTGAACTACCCCAAACCTCAAATTTACACTCCAAATGCAGTATATACTATAAGGTGACATTCACCATTTGAGGAACATCCTTAAGGAATCTTTCCGGAGGCATGGCTGCTCCTCAAAAATCTTCTCCTTCAGAACCAATCCTTTGCTATACAGACAGTCTTTTTCCAGAGCTTTGCAGATAAAGTACAAACATGCTGATAGAGAAACAGAAATTGAATGGTCAATTGCTGCTCTGGTTGATTCAAAAACTCCTGTTTCTGGGCTTCATAAACACCTCTGTTTCCCAACTAAATATGACATTACATAAATTAGACCAATATCTTTGTAACATGTCAAATAATTATATGCATACAGTTATAATAATCTATAATGTCTTCCCAAGTATATTCAGAAAAAGATTATCATTAGTTTTGTTTAAACAATATTTGCAGCACATCTTTTATTTACTTTCAAGACTCCATTCCTTCACAGCAGAGATTAGAATCATACAGCAGACTCACAATCATTTACCATTTTCATGTTATCAAATATTTTAACTGCAGATTCCAATCTCATCTCCCACAAGGTTTTTGCTCAGACAATTACATGAAGAGAATTAGGACCATTCCAGCAGGACAAACCCAAGGGATCAGACATTTCTGCCATCTTGCAACTTCTCTCCTAAACATCCTTCGAATCAGTTCATCCACTGGACATTACACAAATAGAGAATCTTAGGGTCAGTTGTATCAGCTGCTGTAAATACAATTAATCATACTAAGCTATGAACTAGACTATAGTTTTATACCAAATCCTGGAACTACATAGCTGGAAATCACTAGAAAGAAAAATCAACATATATTGAATGGCAAGAGAACAGTCTACAGAGAAACTTTTTGCAGAGGCTCTGACCCAAGAGACCACAGGCGTTTATTTTTAGGATAACCAGAATTAATACAAACCATCATACTTTACCATGCAATAAAAACCCCTCTACCATGAAGTAAAAGACTCTGTCATACCCTACTGTACTGCTTACACAAGACACACTTTCTCCTATACAACTGCATCATTACAATTTTCTACTGATATGTGAAATGACACGTATCTCGACAATTTTTTTTGGTATGCTGTACTTACTTGTGTAGTCACTGAGGGTGTACAAGATTGTGATAAGGTTATCTAAACAAGGCCAGTGATCAGGATTACACCTGAGACCTTCTTCAAAAGCATGACGAGCCAAAGGTAGGCGGATTAGTTTTATTGCCACACGACCAATTTTATACCATAGGCTGACATCAGTAGAGTCCAGCATTACAGCCTAGAAAGCATAACACACAACATTATTCACATTTCCAACACACATATCTTGTCTACAGGGACTGGCACTGCTTTAGTTTTCAGCAGGGTCACTGCTGACATGACTGAACGGTGGACCAGTTAAATCACACATAATGTTGGAAAGTACACAGAATTCAGATGTAGATTCAAATGATGTATGCTGAAGGGTATATGTCTATATTTGGACAAGTTTTTGCAAACAGTGAGGGTCCAGTGTTTTATTTCATCTGTACTGTACCTCCAAATAAAACTCCATGGCTGTCTCTAAGTCATCCCGTTGTGCTGCCAGTTGTGCTAGGTTTTTATAGGTGGAATATTTTAACATCAAACCTGGATGTTTCAACCCTTCTTTGTCATCGCCAGAAAGAACCGCCTAGAAATGGCAAGATAAATGCAATGCAGTCATTAGGAGTTAGACAAGTAAAAAGAACAATTTGCCAATTGATAACACTGACATGTCTAATTAGCCTGTAAGAAATGAGGTAATGCAAAATATAGTAAAAATTGTTTCTAGAGTTTCATTCTCTAAAGATCACTGACCTCTCGCAGAAGACGAATCTCAAGCAGCTCATGATAAGCTTTAGCAGACTCTTCAAATCGGTCATGTTTCTGAAGGTCCAAAGCTTTGTGGTACAAAGCAAAAGCTTCTGCTTCCTGTAGTTTACAAAGTTAGAACCTATTTTGTAGGGCAACTGTATTAAATATACTTATTACAATTTATTTATTATGAATAGCAGTGATTTCACACTTTTAATACTTGCTGTTATACAGCAGTCCACATTCAGACTGTACAGCAAGAATATTTGCCTTCCTGACCCAATCCTCATTTGAGTGAAGCTGTAGCTTGCTAAAGGAGGGTTCAAGAGATAAGGTGGTAACACAGCTTTCATAAAAGACAAAAACTATGGTTGAATAATCCCTTCAACAAGAGAGGACAAAACTTCCATCAAGATAAAACTCGATAAAGAAAACTGCAGGTTTACTTACTTGAGCTTCCTTTGTCTGTGTCTTATGACTTTTCAAGGTACCTTCGTAGTCATCCTCAATTGTAGAGCTTGCATTCAGTGCTGCGATTCGAATCTAGAATGACCATTGAGATACAAGAAATGTTACATCTATATGTTTCCCAGTTTCCCTTGCAAAATTGATTTTTCTTCCTTTTTTTTTTTTTTCTTTATTTGGTACATGGACAATACTGAGAGATCTCTACATAAAGTTACAAGAATTATAATGAATTTAGTAATTGCAAATAATATCAAAACAATTTCCCCCTGAAATCAGCTGAAAAAACCACAAAATTTCAAATGCCTTGCAAGCAACAGCTTCCCTTGACCAGATGTCTTACAGGGATTTTTTTCAAATACTTAAATTTACAAGTAACTACAATCACTCCAAAACCAATGCTTTTTTTATGCCAATTTACTCTTAGTCCTGGGGAAAGTGGAAATTTTCCACTATATTTCTACCAAAATATCTCAAAAAACATCTCAATAAGCCCTTACCATGTTCACAACTATTCACACTGTCTTTCTCCAGGATTAGGAGGAAGGGAAAATCTGGAAAGCAAATAGGATTAGAATATTTATTCTCTCCATCAAGAAAGCATTCCTAAGTGAAAGACAGGCTGGAAATATTTTAATCAATAAGCAATTAACTGTCCTATGTCACCACCACCCCATGCCAAGAGATAAATTGCCCTACAACATAGAAACAATAACATTACAGGGAATTTTGACTAGAGGCAGAATAAAATAAAAAATCAAGCACATTCTTTACTTCAAGATGACTTTCAAGGCTCTAGTCCTGGTGGTGAGGGGGAGGTGGAAGTATTGGCAGTGTAATTATAGCCATAAGCTTATTTGGTTACTGTAATGAACATCCATGACATTAACAACATCAAACACGAATCCCTTTAATGAGAAAAGCTCTGACATTTTACAAGCAGAAATCATTGTAGCTTATATCACCTACTTTAAAAAAAATTATGTTTTCCTGCACTTTTTAATCTATAGCACAAACCACAACACTTACAGATATTTACAGAACAGGAAGGCTAAAAAAAAAAAAAAAAAAAAAAAAAAAAGAGGAAGTTTATCTGTGTCAGATTGACCCAGTCAACCCATTGCTCAAAATACCATGTGCACCTGGAAATTCCTCTGATTAAAAATGTTTTTATTACTGCTGTCCCTGCTAGAACAGAACCAGTGTTTACAACACAGTTGTCTTTTCTGAGTATGTTGACCAACTTCTACAGAGCACTTCTAGTGCAAAAGCACATTAGAGTTACTACATATGCACTTAGATCTATTTGACTTATGCAAATCAAAGAAACCAACCTTTTACTATTATTTCTTCGTTCGGAAGGAACGATACTAATATTGACAGTCTTTTTACTACTTATAAAAAGTTTAAAGGGGAAAATACACAGTTACAATCAGCAAGTCATTTTTCATCATAACTAAACCCATCATTTATATTCTATCAGCTGCTTGACTGTTAGTTGGCAAAAAATATTAAAGAGCTTTTTTAGAAAAGCTTCACTGCTACATGATAAAACCTTCCCATCAACTCAAACAAAAAGATGACATATGCAAGACAGGCTAAAAACAGTCTGTAATATTGGAGGCCACATTAATAGAAGAATAAATCCAGAATTAACCACAGCAGGAAGCAGTGGGAGTTTTGAACTGTAAGCTGAATTAACTCTTACATCATTATGATTAGTTCTGCATGTAGAAAAAATAATGCTTTGACAGGAATTTCATCCATTCAGCAATGATATTTTGCTTGCCCATGCACCATTTACTTTCCTCGTAGCTAAATCAGACTGACAACTGCACAGCAATAAACCCTTCTTTTTACGTAACTAAAAAACCATTAATAAAACCTCAAATCTCTTTCAAGACAACAATTGGTCATCTATTTTGCATATGGAGAAAATATATACACACTGATGAATAATTATCTCTTTCAGAAATATTAAATGCCCCAGATTTTGACAGAGGGTGTAGAGTCTTATGACAATTAAATAAATAAGACTGTATGATTGCAAATCAGTTACATATGTAAAATAAGTGGGTTTAAGTTCACTTACAAATATGTCTATATTCAGAAATATGCTCAAGTCTTTTGCTGAATCCACATAATCTTGCTCAAGGCAGCAAAGGAATTAACAGGAGAGACTGCAGTCGAGAGTTTACTTCTGTGGTAAGACTGACAATGAAACTGCAAGTACAAAAAAGGTGGGGAAACAGTTTTACTTCTACTCTTTATTTAAACAGAAAGTTTGTAACAAACATTTAGCACCTCTCCTCTCTGGTGTTCACCAGTTGAGAGAGCACAACCCAACAGATCAGCATGATGCTTTTGGAAAGCAGTACAAGGACGCTGCCTCTGCACAGCTTTTATACTGATGTGTCAGGCAGGTGAAGGGGTGGTTTCTTTTCTTTTCTTTCCTTTTTTTTTTTTTTTAAAAAACCAGGCACTGCACATGGTTGCAAACCTAACTGTGGACTGAGCTACAACAGTGTGATTAACATCAAGTAATTAAGTATGGCACTACAAGCACTGTCAGAGAAACATAGCTACATCAGTTAGGTAGGAAAAAAAAAAAAAAATTAGTCTTTATTAATATAAAGTATTACAAACCAGTTTGAATGTTTTCAGTTATAATAGCATCTTGGCTGTACATCTGTGGCTGTGACAGGTGAGCACATCCTCGACAGGCAACACCATCTCTTTACAGACTTTTGCCTTCAAAATCTTACCTCTTTTTACCTTGGCAGTTTAAAACTGATGTAAAAATTTCAAATGTCAGCTTTTGTTCCCGGAGGTCGTGTGATTCTCAACTTCAAAATAAGAAACAAAGAGAGTGACTTGGGTTTTCCCTGCTTTTGTTGTTGTTGCTACAATTGGGATCCAAACACTGCGAATACACATTTGTTTAAAAAAAAAAAAAAAACAAAAGAAAAACCACAACAAAAAACAACAACAAAAAAAAAATTCTACACTTGATTTTGGTTTTGTTTTGAAGTTTTTAGTTTTAACGTTGCAAAGAACACCGTCGCATTTTAGTAAAAGCCGTTTTTACCGACCGAAATACGGTCACTTTCCGCCAAGAGGCGCAGGGACGCTGCTCGCCAGGCTTCGCTTCCCGGAGAGTGGCACAAAAGGCCGGGCGCAGGCGAGTCAGGAGCCATGGTCTGCCTCCGACCGCGGCTCCGCCGGGCCGGGCCGGGCCGGACTCTGGCAGCCCGCGGCGGCGGGGCCCGGGCGGACGAGACACTCACCTGTCACGGCCGCCCCCGGGATGCCGGCGCTGCTCCCGGAGCGGCTCCCTCAGGCGAGCGGCGGCTCCCCGGGGACGTGGCCTCACCGACGGTCTCCACGGCAACCTCCGCCGAACCCCCGGAACCCCGCGCACCAATAACCGGGCCGCTCATTGGCCAAGGAGCCATTCCTTAGCCAACCAATGGGAACGCCGGGGACGAGGAGGCGGGGAGGGGCGGGCGGCGCCGCGAGTTGGAGCCGGGTCTGGTAGAAGCCGAGGTCTCCTCTCGAGCGGGCTCGGTGTGCGAGAGCGCGAGTAAAATTCCCTTTGCAAGGGGCTTGGAAATCATCCCAAAGCTACTGGTTTTTCCTACAGCTTGCCGTGGTGCAGCGGGAGGTGGGAAGGCGCCGTGATGCCCCGGGCCGTGTTCCTGTGGGATGGCAGCCAGGCGATGTGGGGCGGTGACCCCAGCCAAGCAGTAACCGCCACACCTGCCGGTGGAAATCATTTTATTTACCTGTAAGGTGATCGCATTGCAACGGGGCCTGAAGAAAAGGTGCCATCCACAGCCCTACAGCAGCCCTCCCGGTGCAGGTGCTGGGTCAGGACAGACGGACTGAGCAGGCACAGACAGACAAGGGTGTGCCTGGGCCTTGCGCTATCTGCAGGATGTAACCCTGGGCTTAAAGCCACCGTTTTTTACCATGGGTCACCTGACAATGATGAGGTTAAACTCGAGAGTTTCATTGAATCAGCATTTAGCACTGTAAGGAAGAGTCTTCTTCGTCCTGAAGGTGCCAGTTCCAGGGTCCTGCTTGTGGGAGAAAAATATGACCCATCTTTCCATCAGGGCAAACTAAGAACAGGATTGCCACGAGCAGCAGCATCACACGGTTGTTACTGGAGAATAACTTCCAAAGCTATCGTGGTTCTGTACCACTTCTCTGTCAGTAGTGCCCTTCAGTGTGCTCAGGGCCTCACTGGTCCTCTCTTGTGTAAATACACAGAAAGAATGTCCTCACTTAAAAGCTTTGAAGCTAGTTACACTGTGCTCCAAAACAGATTGTTACCTTTGAATTTGCAAACATGCCTCAGCAGAGTGCTCAAATAAACCAACAAAGGCCATTTCTGGGAGCAGAAATGAGTCAATTTAGGAGGTTCGGCCTAAGAAGTTTGAGTCAGTAGAAAGATCTACCATAGCTGGGAGACATTAAATCCAGATGTCAGGCAGGCTCCCTACTACCACAGAAGAGGGGCCATCTGCACGTAGCATTCAAGGGATAGAGTTTATAGCAGTATTGCTGAGCCCTAGACAAGGCCAGCACATCTGATTTTCTCCAACTAGGAAACATAAGCACCAGATATGTGAGGAAGTGCTTCCTTCTCTGCTGGCTCCTGCGCGCTTGCTGTAGGGTGGGTTTCAGGAGGCTGCATTAACCCCTTTGCAGGGCACCCTTCTTGAGCCCTAAAATATTGCACAGACCTACTGTAACAGTGGAGGAAAAACAGACCACCTCTTCAGATGAATATGAACACACAAGGTGTGTTTGGCACCAGCAGCTCACAAAGGAGAACAGCCAGCCAAAAGCTTGTAGGACTCTTGGAATCTTTCTGTGCTGACAGACTCCAGCACCAAAAGAGTAGCAACTGGCTCAGACAAAGGCAAAACCAATTCATAACCAAATGACCAATCCTTTGATTAATATTTTAACTGCTCTTATAAAAGAAAGCACAAAGTCCGTGAACCAGAGAATTCTCAGGATGGTCCTTGACCCAGCACTTTTGCCAGGATTTTGCATTATTCAGATGTTTTGTCAGAAAACACCAGAACGCAGACAACACGGGAAAGGGCGGGAAAGCCACACTGAGGACCTGCTTTATTCAGATACCTTTGCATGGCATACTCTTGTCCAAGCTTTCCTTCTCCTTCACTTTCTCCTGCTCAGCCCTGCAGTGCTGGGGAAGTTACTCCCAGGCAAGAGCCCACATGGGGAGCAGCAGAGGGTGAGGGGAAGGCCCAGAGCCTGCAGCTCTAGCGGTGGCCAACGCGGCCTAAAAAAGGAGAGCAGGGGCGCAGGGCAGTGCAGGGTTTCTCTAAAGGAAACAAAGGCTTTGGCAAGTTTGTGCTTCTTCCTTCATGGAGTAGAAGGACCTCCAGGAAATAAGTTGTCTGCAGATCAGAATTAAAGTGGTATTTTCTGCATTTCAGACTATTCCTCTCATATTGGTCAAGCTCTTTGCAAAGCTGTTCACCTTCTTCCCCATGACAGGACACTCTTGAGCTACATGTGTGTCTCAGACTCTACTCACCAACCCGTTCATGACCAGAGTTTGAAACACTTTTAGTTGAAGGGACCTCCTGAGAAAGTGCAGGGACCTTGGCAGCCATCATACCTGTCTCCAAGCACTACGACCAGCAACCCCCAGCATTGTAAGCCAATAAACTGATGCTGATCAGAAGAGGCTTTGAAACAGTTTATTAACCAGATAAGGTGTATCCTCGCCCCGAGCCTGACACACCAATTTGTGTTTGGTATGGTATTCTTGACAGGTTTTGCAACCATACAAGACGTTTGTGCTGAATAGGGAACAACCAACTTCAAATAGTAATTAGAAGGAATATTTTCAACTATCAAGACCTCAAGTCATAAACTAATAAAACTGCAATCAGAATGACAAATGAGCACAGAAGCACCCTTCAGCCTTGCACTCCCATGCACCTCCATGTCCCAAGGGCATGCTCCCAGTTCCTCTAAACTGTCTGCAACCTGACCAAGTCACAACAGGGAGAGGAAACTGACATTTTCATTACCAGTGGAAGGCAGATATAACACTATACATAACAAGCACCCTAATTTAACATGTGTATTCCAGTTATAAAGTGAGGGAGCACAAGGGTCCTAAAAACCCAAAACACTTCCCTGCAGCCACAGTGAGCAGAAAACACCAGCCACAGAAGATGGCAAGATGCTGCATTGTCCCAAAACTCCCTGTAACAGTGGGGTGAGAAAAAGTTCTTTTGAGCAACTGGGTGAATGACAGGAATTAAAGCTGGCAGTAGCAGAACCTTCAAAATATTTTCCTGTGGCACTGTGCAATTCTTCACAAGCAACTCCCTCCTCTACATCCTGCCATCAGCACACAGACATTCAGCTGTGAAAATCTTGTGGACGAATAACACTGTGGGAGGAACCACCAGGAGTGGCAATGGTAAAGCACAGGGCACAAGATCTGCCATGAGCCTTAAATAAACAATGATATAAATGCATAAACTTCCCTCTCAAGAATCACCTCTCTTTCCAGAAAGGGCTTTTGGGGAGGATGTAAAGAGAAGAATTTGACTCTCAGTCCTCCTTAGTCAGCCTGGGACCCTTTTCCTGCCACAGAGAAACAGAAAGAAGGATCCTTCTGCCTTGCAAATTGTAAGAAATTTGGGTGAACTCAAGAACATCTCTGGTCCAAATGTATTCTGGAATTAAACATTTTGCTACAAGCCAGCTTTGTCCAGGGCCATATATGGCCATCACCAGACTGCAAATGGCTTGGCCACAGGCACTGGGAGAGCCTCTGGGCTATGGGACAGACTTGAGACAGATGTTGAACTATTTTAGCAAAATCAGTACAGCTGATTGCCCCACTCTTCAGCTTTGTGTGCACAGGATGCAAAGACGTAAGTGAATCATACAGGTGAAGGTGCAGAGCTACACAGATTTGATCATAAGTGGAAAAAAAAGTAGACAGAGCTGGTCATCTCTGCATTGTTTTCATCACTGCTTTGTTCCAACCAGCTGCTCAAGGGATCACAGGAACGTCATGACGGTCCTGTTCTTGCCGATCTGCCAGGGCTCCAGTGGGTAAAAACGGATGACAATCCTTTTTGGGTAAAAGAGCAAATATGAAGTGGACAGGAAACATTATTTTATGATTAAATAATATCCCTGCCCAGATTGCAACAAGGTAGAAAATCTCCACTAAGCTCTTGCTGGATCACACTTCACGGTGTTAACAGAAGCAAAAATAAGCTGTGTATGGGCAGGGTACAAACAGGTGCCAGACTTCATCCACACAAACTGAAAAGCAGACTGAATTTCAACACTGTTCACAGGAGATACTTGTCCATTTCAGAAGGACACAAGCAGCTCATAATCTTGTCAGGTATTTACCCTGATAGCACCCAAGGGCCAGGGAAATGCTATTACTCTCCTTGTGGAGACAGGGAGGAAGGGCAGAGGACATTGCTCACCTTCAGGAACAACTGTGTTCCAGCATTTGGCATGGTGACCCCATTGTGAAGCTCTACCACTGGGTTTTGCACCAGCTACACCAACTGGAACTATTCATCTTCAGAGAACAGTATTTCTGAGACTGTTCAAGGAGTGCAAACCAGTTGATAGTTTTATCTAGAACTAAACCACATGTCTGGGATTTGGCATTCAAGAGCACTTAATGTTTGCAGTATAGTCTTGGATGTACATTACACCTTAATGTCATGGAGGACATGGGCATCTACATCATCATCATTACTCTGAGCATCTTAGAATGACAGAAACATATAATGGTTTGGGTCAAAAGGGTCACCTGTTTCCAACCCCCCTGCCATGGCAGAGACACCTTCCCCTAGAGCAGGTTGCTCAGAGCCCCATTCAACCTGGCCTTCAACACTTCCAGGGATGAGACTTCAACTTCTCTGGGCAACCTGTTCCAGTACCTTACCACCCTCACAGGGATGAGCTTTTTCCTTACATCTACTCTAAATCTACCTTCTTCAGTTTAAAACCCTTACCCCTGGTCCTATCTTCCCGTACTTTGGTTTGCTCTTCTATACGTTCCTACACCACACACACCCAACACACGCGGTGCTGTCCCTCTGCCAGCCCCAGGGCTGGACACGGTGTCCTCGCCCCGAGGGGCGAAGGAGCAGCCGGGGCAGAGCACTCGCGCCGGGCCCGCACTCACCGCTCGGGGCCGAGGCCCAGCTTGGCCGTCAGGACGTCGAAGAAGCGGGCGCTGTGCCGCTGGTTCTGCTCCGCCGAGCCCACCACGCCGATGGAGGACACGAACAGCTGGGCGCAGGGCTCGGCCGAGCCCGCCAGCACCATGGGCAGCCCGCTCCGCACCGTCACGTTCACCCGCTGCCGGCAAAGGCACCGTCAGTCCCGCCGTTCCCCCCCGGCCCCGCCGCCGCCTCGACCCCGCCGTTCCCCGCGGCCCCGCGCTCACCTCCGCCGGTTTGCCCAAGATGTCGGCGGCGGCGGCGCAGAGCTCCAGGGCCAGCCCCGGCGGCAGCCGCTCCGCCGGCAGGCTGGTCTCCAGCTCCAGGAACGGCATAGCGGCAGTCGATCCCGCGCAGCGCACTCCGCCCCGCCTCGGCCGGGCCCAGCTCCCGTTCCGCCCCCGGAGCGGCCCGGGCAGCGCAGCCCTGGTGGAGGCGGGACCCGGGGCCGGTAGCTACGGCCTTGCGCCATCCCTGCAGCTGCCGGGGGGCACCGCGCCTTTCCCACCGTCCCTCACTGCACCTGCATCGGCCCCGGCCCCAGGCACGGCTTTGCCTTTTCTCCGGTTGACCCCAACTGCATCAGCTGGCTACAAGAAGTTAAAAGGCAAACAGAGGGGTTTCCTGTTTATCGACATCGTAATTACCAAACTAGCTTCAGCAATTGGGACTCTGAGCTCCAAAGTTGGTAAAAGTGATCCCGGCAGGCTGGCTCACAGGGAACAATCTAGAGACTAGAGGTGTCTATTCTAGAGATCAGAGGTTTCTCAGCAGCTGAGCTACTGCCCCGTGAGGGTTACATGTGCTCGTGTACAGCAAAAGGCTACGAACCAGCTGGATTAAAAGGTCATCTTGTTTAAGGCACAGCACTGTTGCGAAAATTGGCCCTGTGTAATGTGACTTTGTGGGTTTCTACAGTTCCAGACAATCCTAATGAAAACTAATGGAATTGCACTCTTTTTTATTTAATTTTCCCTGAGGGAATTGCTTGGCCTTCACTGCTGCTAATGAAGACAATACTGGCAACAGGAGCACTGTGTATAAACTAGCCAGCAGTAAGGCTGTAAAAAGATTTTTAAAAAGGAGAGATTGTGAAGAGAGAGACCCAACCAGAGGGTACAGGGCACAGCAGGGAGGCAGAGGCTGCTTGCAGCGGTACCCAGTAACACACTTCCTTCAAATCCAGGAAAGCAGCAGAAGATTTAACCCAGGATAACTTTTAGATTCCAGGATAAATTTACAGAAAGATATAATCTTGTAAATAGAAGATACGATCTTGAGTTTTGTCATCAAAAAGAAGGCAGTGGGGTATTCAGTCACCTGGCAAAGCCTGAGTGCAAGCCCACCACTGCCACATTGCTGGGAGACATTGCCTCCAGGTAAGATACCATTTAGGATCCTTTATTTCTCTCATTCCTTCAAATACTAAAAATCTCTCAAGGCAAAAAACCCCAAAACCCTCTAAAGGGAAAAGAGAAGATTCAAGTATCAGATGTTACCAATTACAACAGGATGTGGGGCTGTCACAAACATCTTTAATGATAGGCATTGTCCTTCACTCCCAATGGTTCACCATGTAAATAGCAGATTGTTCGCTGCTTCCCGGAGTTTTTAAACTAAAGACATTTGGTTTATTGTTTCTGTCTTGGAGAAGGTGATTAAAATGCTTGTCAGGGGATGAACATACAACCCAGAGCCCAGCAGCAAGTACTCTCAAACATGCCCAGCCTTTGGAAAATCATGGTAGTTTTTTCCCTCCTGCAGACATTTGCATGTGTCATCATTCACTTAGCAGTTCCACTCTCAAAATTATTTAAAAAGTCATCCACTTCCCATGTAAAATTTAACTCAGTTCTAGACAATCTTGTGTTAATAACACATCAATAAAAACCCTATTATTCAGCTACTGTTTGGGAAGAAAAGAAAGGAGGGTGGGAAGAAATGTGCCTGGTCCTAATATTTTTGGTTCATGAAGAGGGGACCTTCAGTCATGCTCTTGTCTTTATAGAGAACAAAGGAAAATTTCCTGCTAATGCAACTGGAAATACATGGTGGAAATCCTTCCAGACCGGGAATTTAAAGATGTCCCTGGGTTCTGAACTAAATCAGTAGTATCCAAAACTGAAACCTTAGTGAAAAATATCACCAGAACACATCAGTTTTCATAGAACTTACCAGCAGAAATGTCATTAGTCAAGACACGGTAGTACTGGAAAGAAAAGGAGCTATTTGATGAGTGAGGGAAGCCATTCCTGAAGCCCTGACTCCCGACTCCTTTGTCTTATTCCATACAGGAAGTGTTCTTGGGCAAGGATTTCAGGGTAAGGTTCAAGGGCGACAACCACTTAAGAACAGAAATACACAAGATACGTATTTCACCAGTTTCTGCATTCTTTACAGTATGTTCTTTTCAGCTGAAGAAACTAGAAACCGTTGGATTCTGTTTTACTTCATAAATTGTGCTGCAGTACAAAAGGGTTTTGTATTTGAGCCACAGCTAACCAGAAATAAACACAGCCAAGAAAAAGTGCCCCAAAGCTGCAAAACAACTCTCTGCCCTTTTATTGCGATGCATATATTGCTCAATGCCACAAAACCTCTCTTATTACTTCAGCTGTACAGGGTGACTTACTTGGTGAACTTCAATCCAAAAAAGTCTCAGAAGAGCACATGTAGATTTATTCCCCCTCTGCATTTCCTAGGAGAAATGTGGATTGCTGTTACAGTATTACTGCAGAAAAAAACCCCAGTTTGATTGCTGTCATAGTTCAAGAAATCATTGTGAATGCATTATTTCAGTGTATTCTCTATATAATATCAAGAGAGTACTTTATATGTAGGCAGTTATTCGAAGGTTGTGGCCACCCTCAGCTTTCTGAAGTGGCTTGGTCTTTACTGCACGAAATCTCCAAGAACACCCCTGCCACATGTGTACTGGCAGACTGAGCACCAGTAGAACTCAGGCTTTCAGAAATCAGGAGTAGTGATTAAACTGAAGAATTAGAAAGATTCATAGTTGTAGGCTGAAATGAAGAAACTTTTCACAGGAACCTAAAGGCAAACATAAGAAGTGTGGAATGTACACAGCCAAAGATGCCTCAGCAATAAGAAACTCTGAAGTAGAAAACAAAAATTCAGTGTATTTTTTTCTACTTTTGTGACCACCTGTAGTTTTGTGCTGGACTCATCTGTGCAGACACGTGCTGGGAAGGTGATGATCAGGCACCTTTTGCAGTGCTTGCACTTGAGAAAGAGATGCAAATATTAAAACCACATGAAAACAATGCTCATCCTATACAGTTCTCTAATGTTCCCAGTTTGCAGGCTGGCTCAGATTTTGTCAGGAAATACCATTCATGTCTCTACCATCACAGAGAAGACTTGACACTGAAATAAAACCCAGGTGCACATGTTAAGTGACCTGTGGCGCCTCAGCCTTTTGTATAAATTTAATGTTTCAGGTCTTAAACCTTCCCCAGCTTCTACCCCCAAAGGTACAGGAAAGGCCTGACAGGGGGGAAACTCTCTGCAATTTCCGTGTTAGAATTACAGTGCTCTTTCCAGTTACATGTCAAACTGGAGGTCAGAGAAGTTAGAAAAAAAAAAAAAAAAAAAAAAAAAGGCAGCAAAAATGGTAAGATAGCTTAATTCATTTCAACATCTTCATCAACAAAGGTGCCAGATGCTTTTTCAGCTGTGGATCAATTTGAATGTTGCTCAGGTCTTTGATATTGAGGATCAGCTCATGGGCTTGGAAGAAAAGCTCCTTCCCCACAGCATCCTCCACCCGCCTGCGCCACTCCACCAGCCTTGGTCTGTCTTCAAAGATGTCACAGCCAACTCCAACAGGCTGCAGAAAGGGGGAGAGAGCAACAGTGAGGCACTGGACAGTCACTTCTTCACCAAGATAACAGGCACCAAAAGTGTACCTACCTGCAGGTACAGGTAGAGGGGAAAAAAGAAAAAAAAAAAAAAAGAAAAAAGAAGAAAAGCTCATAGAGGAGCACTAGGAAGGAGGGAAATCTGCTCTGGTCAGGTGTATCTGAGGGACACAGAAACTAGCCTGTATTTTAAAGTTAATTCCTGAGTGCCAGAACAGCTGTTAGGAGCAGTGGAGACAACTAACACTGTGAGTGATTTTCAGCTACAGCACTGAAGATGTGGTGGGCTGACAGTCCCTGAGACACCTGCACAGTCCGCAGTACAGAGTGCTCTATTCCACAGCAAAGCCACAGCACAGAACACAAAGCGTTTCATTGAGCTGGTATCTTAGTTGACATAATCTATCTCCCTTCTACTTTGTGACCGTGCCACTCTCTGCAACACCATGCTGTAGAGAAGCAGAACTGCTATTTTTCAGTCTCTGGGATACAGAACTGGGAGAAAGAATCACTTCTGGGCTGAAGGATTCAGGCCCTGATGGTCTGGCAGAGAACAACCTGTTTGTAACAGACTTAATGTAATTGCCTCTCTCTGAGATTGAGTCTTGCATCTTCCAGACAAGGCATGAGCAAGTACCACCTGAAGAATATTCTTGTGTGCTAAAAATATTCCTGCATCATTTTCTTATTTCATCAGACCTGTCTGCTATTGCTGCTCAGCTTTATATATTACCTCCTCCTCTGGAGGTTAAAAATAACATCATGATAAAGGAAGAAGGAGAAGTAGTAGTATTGCTAGAGAAGAGAAACAAAAGAGATATGATGCAGACAGCTTTTTTTTTTTTTTTTTCCATTTTAAACTCGTTTTCTAAACCCACTCCCATATTCTCCTCATTGTATTAGGCCAGTTCTGTTGATATAAGCCCTCACACCTCTTTTTAGTGAAGTGTTACCACATGCTGCAGCCCTCCCTGTCCAGCAGCATCTGCATTCCCTTGTGCTGAGATTTCCTTGCCACACTCCAGCACTCACCTGCATCAGCTCCACAATGGCCACAAGATCTGCCAGAGAGATCTCGTTCCCGACAATAAAAGCCTTGTCCTGCAGAAACCTCTCCTCAAATTGCTTCAGGGAAGTGGACAGACCCTCCATAACCTCCTGGAGCTTCTCAGAGGGCAGTGGCTGCCCTGTGAAGAGGGGAATCAGCACCTGAGGAAATAAGTGACTTAAGAGTACAGCTGGACATCTTCTCATGGATCTGGTTACACCCCATGAACTACTCATGATCATCAGTGATCCTGCAGCAAAGTTGCAGGAGGGGATGATGCCAGAGCTTCATGACAGCTACAGTTCCATGTAGCTCATGGACAGGGAGCACACAAGCAGTCTAATGCAGCTGGTGTGCCAGGACAGTAACCTCCAGCTAATGGGCAGCAACATGCAGAACAAAATCAAGGATTCATCTTGGTTTCTGCCTGGCAGCTATGCCCTCTCACTCCACCTTGCTAGGTTATAAATGAAAAATGGGCAACAGCTTTAGGGAAGACAGCTCTCTGCCACAGTCACCCCTGCTACATCCTCCATTTCAACAGCCTGCAAGACAGGTCACAGCCGTCCCTCTACCCACCCCCTTGTGTAACAGGGTGCTGGAGGCAGGCAGACAGGCAGCTGCCTGTTACACAGGGTGATGGAAAGGAGGACACGGTGGTGGCTGTGGCAGGGAGTGTAGGAGGGACTGGAACGCATCAACACTGGCTGGAAGAGCACAAAATGGTTTCCTCTGTGTGACAGCAGCCAGCAAGACTGGGAGTGGGTAAGTATCATTTTTACACCAGCCTTTCTGTGGCCTCCCAAGTATCCTTCTTTAAATCACTAGAATTTTTTCCAGAGCAATCATATAAGTGCAGTCTTTGTCTCCACAGACTTGCTGGCACAGGGGGTAGTTGCGCTTCCATGAGATTTTTTCACCATTCTCAGAGGTGTGCGCACCATTGGAACCCACGGTGTTTCACTACTATGCTGCCTCCACATACCTCAGCTAAAGAAATATATATAGAAAAGCAAATATATTTAAAAGCAAAATTAAAGACACAAATTTTGATCAGTGGGAGTGGACTGAATTTCCACTTACTGCTAATATAGTCAACAATTCAAGTTGGGATTGCTTAATCCAAGCCAGGATTTTTGCCAAACACATGTGGAACCTATTTCATCAAAAAATTCATGGCCAGTTCTCTTCCTAAATGGTTCCAATTAGGCATGATGGGATCTCAGGGCATAATCACTTGGAACAGCACCTTCTTCCTCTTTTTTGTATCTCAGGGCAGTCTGTCTTCTCCCATGTCTGGATAATATGCCTCCTGTTACATGGTGGCTTTATGTGTTTCCCTATTGTTCAATAGTCTGAGGACCTTTTCTGTATCTGGGTTATCTAATCATCAGCAGCAATTAGCTGGATTTCTTTCCCTTGGAGCACTGCAACAACAGCCTGCAGAGACTGGAAGAAACTGCTTCTTGTATGAATCAGACTAATATTTGAATTGCTTCTCTATGCTCTCTAGAAAAAATATCATCTGTAGTAAATTGAAAAGCTAAAGGAGTCTTGATATGCTTTGTTAGGCAAAAACATGGGCAAACTTTACACAGAAAGAGTGAAGTTAGTACCTGTTTACTGGCAACCCTGATTTGATCTGAAATTCCATAGCACAGCTGTACTTGCAGGGCTGTATTTGCATCTGGGTCTCCCCGAGGACAGTTGCATTGACCATCTGATGAGCTGGCTGGAAATAGGTGTCTGGCAAAACCATCTGATAATAAATGATTTTCTGCCTTTCTGTTAATTTTGCCTAAATGTAAATTGATCTGACCACACTGAATAACAAAATTCAGCCATTCGCTTTGTGTTTCTATTCTATCCCCAAGCCTCTTTCATAGAAGCCTCTATGGAAGCAGAAGGCTCCTTCTGGATTTCCACCCTTGATAGGGCTGCAGGGACCTGCAGTATGAAGAATGCAAGCCTTTCTGCTGCCAGCAACAAAGCAGTAAACCTTCCACCCCTGTGCACACTCTGCACAGCTGTGTGTTGAGAGGGAGGCCCTTGGAGGCAATATCCACTGTGTTACATATTTGTTCACAAGTCCAGGCAGTGGAAGTCTGCTCAGCTTCTGTACCAGACTTATTTTAAGGAAAAAAACAAAATGACCCAAAATGCTTTTGCCCAATCCCGAGCAATTAGGAACAGCTCCCTCTCAGACAGCTCCTCTCAGCTAGGAACAGCCTAGGTTTGTTATTTCAGCATGACAAACTCTCTGATTTGTGGCTGTTCCAGTTCAGTATTCTGCCAGGCAAACATCACTTCACTCATATTTGAATATTCAGTCTCCTTACCTTAATCCACATGGTCTTTGGAGCATTAGCCCGGATGTTAGCGTGGTGCCATGACAGGTATTCATCTACCTGGGCCCGTTTCTGTATGTCTGATGGGTACCAGTGGTCGGGAGTGTTGTACTTGCGACTCAGGTACAGCAGGATGGCAGTGCTGCTCAGACAGTAACAAGAGACCGGAAAGGGGTCAGGGAGTGATGATGCAGAATTCATAACCTCCCTCTCCTGAACCTGCTGCTTTCACTAAAAAGATTTCTGATGAAGTTTATGGACTATGCATAGGCATCTAATTTGTGCTGACTTCAGAGATGGCACTTAATTCACCTTAGATCCCATGAAAACTTTAACCTGCCAGAAAATCACAGCACTGTTCTACAGAGCAAAATACAGCTGGACAGTACTGGGGTAAAAAAAACTAAACCTCCAAGATCATCAGCAATGCTAACCCCACTTGTTCCTCGACTGTCCTGACCCATCTCTCAAAGACTTGTGCATGTTTATGCTTTCTTGTACTAAATGTAAATCTCTGATGGGTTAGCTTGCCTTTTCATTAGATCTGTCTCTAGCCTGCAGCTTCCAGTGAAGTCAGTGGAAGTTCCAGCAAGGAGAGCCTACAGAATCTTTTTTGTTTTTGTCCAGATGTTTATACTTCCCCTAACTGGCAGGAGAAGTCAGATGGAAAAATATCTTAGTCATCTGCAACAATATTTAGGCTGTTACTACAAAAAGAGATGCCACAGAAAATCCTGTGCTGACAAAGCAGAAGAAAATACAGACCCTCCTACTATGCCAATACTACTATAGTTCAATTATTTCAGTACTACGACACCATTAACCAGCCCCTGTATTAGTCTTATAATGTAAAACCTAAATTTTGTCTTTGTAGATGTTCACTTGGCCTTTATGACTAATTCAGATAAACATATTTTCTTCCTAGGGTAAAAGGGATTTTTATAAGCTTCAAACATTTCCCAGAAATGTTTATAATCCCATTTTGAGTTAAGTGCATTCAGGGTAAGATCAAGAAGTTAAGTCAGCTGATTTGTTTACATTCTGAAAGATAATTCAAACAGAAAATGGAAACAGAGCAAATGAGGTTATAGTATTAAAAATAACCAACCCATTTGTAATTCTGTGATCCTTAATCATTCAGTGGGAATGACATCTCCTAACTGCTGCTCAGATTCCTAGTACCCAAACAAGTCTAAGGACTAAGTTCTTACCATTCTGCTAAGGTGAAGTCTCCATCCTTCAGTGCTGGTACTTTGTTCAAGAAGCTGACTTTGCCAGCTCCTTCACTATTTGATGTCCCTAAGATCACAAACAGACAAGTCAGAGGTTAGAAGTGTATCTGCCAGTGGATGATAAATGAAATACATATAGCCAACTAGGCAATTAGTGAATGGTCCTCTATTTTCCCTATATGGTTGTATTTGACAATTAAAAGGCACTGAAATTGAAGTGTCAGAGTAAAAGCAATCTGCAGAGGGCAGTAGGCTTGGGCCAGGCAGGTGGCATGGAGCAGTTCACATTTCTATACAAGAATTCCATTGCTTGGCACCAGTACCAGTAATACTTGTAAAACTTACTGAAAAAAAAATAAAATAAAAAAATCACTCCCTGTGAAGCACTTGGACACCCCAATGAAGGTACTGCTATTGAAAACACTATTGCAGATAACCAGGAACAGCTGACTTGAGAACAGGGTGTCCTACAGCTTTAGAGACAGGGCTGCAGAAGACTGAAGGTAGGACGAAGACAACCGAGCACCTAAAAATTACTTAATATTTGCCAAGGAAGCAGGGTCTGGAGAAGTTGGTTTGCATGCAAAGCAGCCTAACATGGGCAGATTGTTGCTACTTCTGCTCCTTTTCCCACTCAGGCAACACCAAACCAAACTACTTTTCCTGCAGTTAGTATACGTGTCCGACTCTAGGTAGGATGGAGTTATGATGGAGAGCAACTGAAAAGCATTGTGCCTACAAAGACAACTGCGGTGGCTAATTAACCAAAGAGAACCTGACTGACTTATAGAGACATGGAGCAAAATCTTTTTCCTCTTTGTCTCTGTAGAGCAGAGGGAATCGAGCATTTACAAAGGAAGTAAAAGCTGTGAAAAGAGCTGATCCCTTGGCAGACACGCAGTTGAGGATGTTTCCAGAGTTTCTGCTGGGATGGGAAAACCACAAATGGCAGCAACCTAACAGCAGGCTCATGAAATAATTTCCTCTGCCACAGTGGACACTTGCTAAGGGGCAGGAGAGCTCAAACACCTCTACCCTGCATTAGTCCTGGCCCTGTGTTACTCCTGGATCTGGATGTCAACCTACTCCCATCAGAAAAATGCAGGAGGAAGACACCCAACTCTTATGGAATCATAAAGAGTTTAAACTCCACAGTCCTTTGGTGTCATTAACAGCTAATGATCTCATTGGGTTTTCAGTTTCCCACTGCAGGCACTGGACTTTCCACTCATCAGTTAAATGCCAAGGAATTCTAGAGAATTCCAGGAACACCTATGTACAAAAATGTCTGAGGAGTTTGTTTGCTGAAGTGCTCTCTAGAAGATTACATGACATTTCAGGTGCAAATCCTGATCAAATCAGCACGACCAGCAGGAGTTCTTGTACAAAAAGCCCTTTGTTCAAAAATAATAAGAGCTGTTGACTAATAGACAGTGATACACATCCCCAAGAACTATTTTCCCCCATTCAGGAGGCAGTGGCAGTATCTGCTTTATTGGACAAATACGCAGCAGGAAATAGTCTCCAATAAAACCAGTCTGTGGACTATCAAGTGTATCTGCAGTTGGTTTTATGAAGCGGTGGGAGAACAGGAGGTTGCTGCATTACAAATTACAGACCACCCTCCCAATATTGATTTCACACAATGAGACAAATCCAGCAGAGCAACATGACTGCCCCGTCCTCCTTTCTCTCTGCCTTGTTTCTTCTTTGAGAAGTGTTTTTTAAAATTCCAGTGTGAGTAGCTTTATCAGAGACTAAAGTTCACATCCATCTGCTGTTTCAAGGGATTCAAGCCCATGCCCTCCATCTCACTGGGAAATGTGTCCAGCTACCTGCAGGGATGGAGGCTTCCAGCTTAGCTAAGAAGTTGTGTGTGCACAGCAGAACCAGGCAGAATTATCAGCAGAAGTAGCAAGAAAGGGCTTCTTAAGAATAAGAGCCAGACAGAACGTGCAAGTTAAGCCTAATAATTGAGAAACTGGTATTAAAAAAAAAAAAAAATCCCTGAAAAAAAATCAAACCAGCAGGCAAAATACAAGGACAATGCACCTCTTTATATCATCGAACTTTGCATCATAAAAACAGTGACGCAGATTTGTGTAAACCTACTGTCATGCAAGGAGTTGCTCTGGGATGGTGCTTGGTCCTGCACTTTTAGAAGGGCTCCAAAGGCCAGTGGTCACTACACACCCAGATCTGGTGAAATCTATGGAGTTCAGGTGGTCCTTGGAAAAATGCAGCAGAAAGCTGCAAGTCAGTCAGCTAATGAGCGGTTGGTTGTTCGGCTGTCTGCATTTATTATCCAAAGTACCAGGCAATTGAGAAACAAAAATATGAGAAGGAAGCAGTGGGTAAGGGCAGCCTGAATCAGATTTGAGCCTGCAGCAGTTGCACAGGAGTCCTAGCAAGGATATTGAATGTATCAGTCCTCTGATGGGACTAACGTCATTACAGCAGGTTGGAGAGCAGGTCAGTGCATGATACACAGACTGCACTGCACACAACCCAAGGATGGCACTTTATTTGCTTTGGCTCCTACAGGGTCTTTGTGTACAGACATAAAAAGCCTGTACTGAGACTCTGGCACAAAGCTGTCAACCGATAAAAGCTTTAGTGTGAACATTAAGTCCAGGTTGTTTCATTAAGACTAATTATTTATTTTACTAAGACAGACACCAATATTTGTATTTGCCACTTAGCAGATTTTGAGGTTGTGCCCCTCTTCCTGCAAACAGAACCAGCCTTTTTGTTTAGTGGTTTTAGGTGGCCCATCTCTACCATTCCTCTGATGTTGATGTGACTTACAGTTCTGTTTAACATCACTTGCATCTGATTTAATTCTTGATGTCCCCCAAGGATATATATACACACATGCACTGTGTGTGTTGCTAGGCTTTGAGAAGTAGCTTTAATAAGCAGAGTATATGGTGTCAGAGAGCAGGGCAGGCTGCACACAGAGGGAATTCTTAAGCTTAAGTCATAGTGCAGGGACAGAGATTTACTGTGGGTAAAAAGAACAGTGGAAAACATTTTACACAAGAAAAAAAAAAAAAGATCAGTCTCTTTGCCAATAACGTCCCTGTCTAATCATCTCCTCAGCCAAGGATTTCCAAGAACTATGCTTTGCCTTAGGAAAAAAGTAAATTTACTAGGAAAATGTATTATGTAAATGGACTATAATCTTATACGATTGGATGAGTCTAAACAGCTGAGTGTTTCTGCAAAGTACACCGTTCCCAGAGCACTCCTCGGCTGTCACTGTGACTAATTTGCTAGAAATGGCTGGAGGAACAGTCCTTGGAGATCCACAAAAACAGACGCAGCACAGCTATGAGACTGCTTTGGGAATAGGCACTGCACGGTCAAACCATTGTATTCAGGCCCCTCATCAGAACACATATTTTAAAACCCCTCGGGTTACTTGAGGGGCCAACGGGCCAAGCAAAGCTTCCAGGGGCTGGGAGTGAATTCAGCTCCAGGGCAAAAGTCCAGGCAGACTTGACCTGCTTCACCTTACCCAGGCAGGGTGCGACCCTGTCTTGAAAGGACCCCAGGGTGACACCACAGACAGGCTCCTCTGAGCTCTGCACCTCTGCATCCTTCATATAAACGGGTGGTCTCCCGCTGCCACTAACACCCGCACTTTGCTACCTCCCAGGGTTCAAGCGTTTCCTCCTTCGGCCGAGACTGAGCCTCCCCAAACACGGGCTGGCGTTGCCCCCGCAGGGAGGGGACCCCTTGCATGGGGAACTGAACTTTCCTAGGGGAAAAGCTCAGACCGGCTCAATAGCTCGTCTGTCGGGGAGGCGAATGGGCTCCTCCCGGCCCAGCGCGATGGGCTCTTCTGCCCGAAGGTCGCGGCCGAGACCCTGCCAGCGCCCGGCCCCGGCAGCCCCGCCCGGGGATCGCGTTACAGCGCCGGGCGCTGCCAGCTCCCAAAAAACGGCCTCTCCCTCCCTGCCCGCGGGGCCGCCGCCGGGGTCCCAGCGCCGGGCCCGGCCTGACCGGCCGGACGCCCGGGACGAGGACCGGTGCCCGCTACAGGGTAACCCTCCCCTTGCCTCACCTGCGCGGGGCTGCTCCGCGCCGCTCCCCGCCGACGTCTTCTTCCCCAGCACCGAGTCTGCTAAGAGCCAAGAGAGGGGCACTGAGGCCGCATCCCCCAGCGGGCCGCGGCCCGCCCCGGCCCCACCGCCCACCGCCGCCCGCGGGGCAGCTCGGCTGCGGCGGGCGGGCGGCCGTGCCCATCCCACCTTTGAAGAGCTCCACCTGCTTGAACTCGAAGGGGATGTTGTTGCTCTGAGCGAAGATGTAGATGGAGCGGCAGGGCTGGGAGAGCAGGTCCAGGTACAGCTCCAGCCCCATCCTGCCGCTGCCGCCCGGCCCGCAGGGAAGCTACCGCGGCTCTGCCGCCGGCCGCCTGGAGCCTCCCCGCGTGGGCAGGCGGGGGCCGAGCCGCTGGGAGGGTCCCTCTGCCCGGGCTGCGCCGGTGGCGGACGCGCCTGCGGTGGGCGGGGCTCCGGCTCCCCCTGGTACGGGGGCCAAGGGGAGGCTGAGCCCGGGGGTACCTGGGGGCAAAAGGCTCTTAAGCAGCGAGGACGGGAAAAGGGCGGAGGACGCTCAGGAGAATCTTCCCGGGCGGGGAAAGGACAGGGGGGGCACGGTGGGAGCCTGGGAGGTGACGGTGCCTGTGCACAAGGTTAGGCAGCCCTGGTCACCCCAGGGCTGGCACTGTACCTGTCGTGCTGCTTCAGGAAAAGAAGGTACCATACGAGTAGTGGTAATTTAGGAGTAATAGTTTGAGGTTGGTATCAAGCACTGAGGGAGCAGGGGCTGTTCCCCTCCGCAGACTTGGCTGATGCCATAGGGGTTCGGGAGTGCACTCTCTCCCCCAGCATCCCCCACCACGCCTCACAGGGTAAATGCTTCTTTTTGTAACATGTCCCTGCAGGGTTGTCTCTCACACCACTAGATCTCAGTACAGTTTTCAGTTCAGAAGGTAATTCTTTGGTCACGTAGTGTCTGCCCAGTGCTGTGAGGCCATGAAGCATGGAGGGGCTTCTCTGTGGGCATTACCTCTGCATACTCACAGGGAAATGACTTTCCTCTCTTCCTGTCAGTTGTCATTTCAGATTTCCACACAAGGAGAACTGAAGAAGCTGAGACTGAATTCAAGCCATTGCATAGAGCTTGCAGCATTTCACAGCTGTGTGGCTGGGGGAAGGTGACGTGGTGGTTGAGTACAGGGACTTCTGGAAGATAATGCAGCTGAACCACTCAGAGCAAAGTCACCTCCAGTCAAACCCACCTCGGCTCAGCTGACACCTTTTTATCAGTGCTGTGCCAGAGAGCTTGTGCATCACATGCAAATCCTTGGAAAGAGCCACAGGAACCACAGGGAGAGGGAACTGGAGGATCAGTTGTTCATTTACTTGTGTAAAAGATCATTAGAAAGGATGATTAAAAGGCTTGGATACTGAGCTGGGAGTCCATTGACTGGAGAAATTACAAACTGCAACTCTTTCAGGTGCTTCCCTTTATACCACTTTGCCAAGACTTCAGCTCTGAGAACTCCTTAGGAACAGGGCTTACTGTTAGACTGTTCAGTCTGCGAGTCTGGTGAACAAGCTGTGTTTCAACATGAAAGATTGAGCCAACTGCACCATACACCTGTTTGCAGAGTCATTGTTCAGATTTAGAACTGCATGGTAAGTTTTTCAGTTTCTTGACCAGAACAGAGAGAGGGGCTGCATAAACCCCTCAGTTCCCCTGCAGTACAGTTTATCCTCTAGAGCACTTACACATAGCACCAACATGCTGGAGATGAAGCCTCACAGAGTATTGTGGCAGGTGCTTGAGTTCATCTAAAACTCCTTCAGTGCAAAGAAATCTCAAATGTTAAGGGAGCAGGGAAAAGGAGTGTGAATGTGGCTCTACACAGGTAATAGTCGGAGAAATCTTTGTGCTTCAAAATGGTTGCATAGCCCTACTCTGAGATATCACTGAGAAGAGTCTGTTGATACATTAGCAGCATGGGCTCGCTTTGTTCCTTTATTTATGGTTCAGTTGAGCCATCAGTCTTATCTGGGCTTCAAAGGTATTTTCATGCACCTCCTGGAAATATTCCTTCCTTAAGTTTTTCTCCAGTTTCTGATTGCACTGCACAGCCCACACAACCAACATGTATTTTTATGGGGTTGTGTTGTATGGTATTTGCATTATTCCTGGCTATAGGCTAGTGCTTCTAGTACTGTGTTTTCATTTGTCTCCATCCCAGCAAAGGCCAATTTTTCCTCCCTGTACTTTCTCTATCACCTTTTTGGAAACAACACAGAAAAAAAAAAAAAAGCAGTTAAGTTTTGCAGTTTATTTCTAATAGTTTAGAAAAGATCTCTGGATATGTATCTGGTTTTTAAACATTCTTCCCATTCTGTGTAGCCACATATCACAGGCTCTCACCTGTTTCCAGACAGCCATTTGAGGTTCATTTGAGGTAACTGAATCAGAAAAGCACATTAAACTGTCACTGGAGGTGTAACCCCTCTCCATATACAGGTGAAAGGGGAGTGGACACTGAACAGACCTTGCACTTGAGGCAGGCAAAACTCTTGCACAAGTTGTTCGGTTTTGGCAAGCAGCTCTTGGGGCTTTCAGTCTAGGGTCTGATCAAATGACACGAACAAAACAGAGGAGGTGGAGGGATAGCAAGAGGCAAAGTACAAGGATGAGATGCCTTATCTCCACGATTTGGAGTGGAAAAAAACAAGGCAGGCAGATTTAGCTGTTGTAAACTCTATTGCCATCCAAGTAGTTACCCCGAGGAGGTGCTTTGTCCTACGTGCAGAGAAGGGCCCAAAATACCATGGTCACTGCACACAGCTTAATTGAGAGAGTGAACCTACAGTTCACATAGGCTCAGAGCAGAGAAGACCATGGGAAAAACAAACTAAAATCTCCTCCTGTCACCACGGCCACACTGGAGCGAGGCAAGTGTGTTTATCCTTTGTGACACTCTCAGAAGAGGAGCACCAGACAATAAGCTCTGAACATAGTTCTAACTTGGTTTTGAAGGCAGCTGCAAGAGCACACAATGGGTGATGTTTAATGAACTTGCCTTATTCAAACAAGCAAAAAATTGGCTTGAGACTCTCTTACGTGGAGCTTTTGTGCTGCAAGTATCATAAATAAGGAGGAAAAGAAAACAAAAAACCCTTTACTTGCTTTAGCTCATGCAATGAGTTTTTTGTGCGCAGCAGCCCCATCTCAAGATTCTACAGCGAGATGTGTATCAAGAAAGGCTCTGCTACTAAGCCCAGTTTGAGGTCTGTCAACATTAGCACTCTGTAGATTAGGCTCTTAGGTTGGATTATTTCTCTGCTCTGCTTCTGTGAACAGAAGCTGGCTGAGGCATTTATTGTGCTGGGAGGAGGTTTGCTCTCTACAAGAGAAGGACAAGTTGAAGGTCAGCAATCTGAAGTTAGGGAAATTACAAACACACTAGCAGGAGAGTGTGCAGTGAGGTGGGGCAGCACCAGTGAGGTAGCAAAGAAGGACCTCTTATTCCAGCAGCACACAGCAGCCCAGCTGGCGGCTGCGGTTAAGCTGCCTGTTACAGGGGAAAGGAAGTGGTTGGCAGTACAGCATAAAACACAGCATAAACAGGCCCCTTTCTTTAGGCTTAGCACTGCACGCAAGCCCAGAGCCGCAGTGCAGCACCTGCTGCTCAGGCACCAACCATGCCAGCACCCTCGGGGTGAGATGAAAGCTGCTGTCACCGACTGCTGACTGAAATGCACTAGGGCCTCCACAACAAACTAACCAATAAAAAATAAATAATAATGAAAAAAAAAAAAATCAGGTAAGAAGACAAATATCCCTGCCTGCATCAGCACTCGAAACAGAAAGAGGTCTGGGGCAAATCTGCTTTTTCACCACTGACATTTAGGATTTCCTGAAGGATGGGAGAACGGAAAGTATAAAGGACGGGCCGGCTTGGCTGCTGTAGCTCGTCCGGCAGACACGCGCGTTACAAGCTGCGGTTTGTGGTGCCCTTTTGAACGAAAGGGCAAGTTTACTCAGGAAACAAACGCAGATGAGGCAGCTGGCTCATTCCCCAAAACCAGTAGGTCCAGCTGAAAGGATGTGTGAGACTGGTTTGTGCAACTACTTTCACCTTTTCTGAGCCCTGTAATAGCTTGGCTTGCATTAAGATGACATCTCATACCCACTGGACTATGCAGCCACCTCTGGATGGTGCGTAACCTACCAGAAGAGACAAAAAGAATTCCAGATTCTTAACCAGAGCTTAACATGGAGGGGAAAAAACGTTGCACAATCTGGAACACTCCTCATGGCTTGTACCTGGAAATAGAAGGTCACAGGGCCAGGAAGGTGTGAGGGGTAGAAAGGGACACAGGAGAGTTTGTGAAGGATCCCGCATAGGTGTGGAGGGTGGTGACTCAATGGCTGCTTCCTTCCAAACCCTCTTTACAAATCCAAGCAGAGCTACAACACATGACAAGTGTAACCATTAACTTTACTGAAGAATCTGAATTGACAGAAGAACAGTGGAACATAAACTGTATTTGAGACATTACTCAGCTCCTGTACTGTGCACCCCATTCACCCCAGAGCTTGCCAGCACAGCTCCGTCCAGCACCAGTGTTGGCCTGGTCATGGCAGCACTCAGAGGGCTTCCATGGAGCTGGGGAAAGGACAGAGCACTGATAGGGTTTGCAGAGGGGGGCGTGTGGCTGACAGCAGCTTCACCTAGAAAAGCACCTTCTGTCATCTGTACAGGCTGATCTTTGCAGAGTATGGCAGGAGTCTATGGTTGAGGGTGTTTATTCAGGGGACTAACCCTCTCTTCCCAGAAGGTGAAGGCCTCATCTGGGTACCTACACAGCCCCCTCCTCCTTGGCACTGTGTCCCTTGGCTTCAACAGGTGATGCAGCAGCCTCTAGTGGCCAGGTGCTCTAAGAAAGCCCTGGCAGGGTCCCCACCAAAGGCTGGGTCCTGACCCATCTCTTTACTAAAGAGCAAAAGTCTTCCAACTAAGCATTTTTCAAAGTGAAAGCCATTTTTAATGATTTTTATTTATTTCAGACAGGTCTGCTCTGCCATGCCCTCAGGAAACAGCTGCCCTTTCTGTAGTGCTGGGACCTGGAAAACTCAAAACAAGGAGGGGTAGTTCTGACTGGCCCCAGTTCCCCCATGGACTGAACTACCTCTGTCCTCAAGCAGATCCAGTGGTACTGGAGCACAAAAGAAAAGCCTATAGAGCTACAGCTCACATGCCTGTAGTGGACAAAAGGGGAAAGCAGCTCACTGCAGTTTAAGATGTTTTCTTTCCTTTGAAGTTGCGGGAAGGCTGTGCCTGAAGTGCATTTGAGGGAATGGTGTTTCTGTGTGATCCTTAGAAGAAATGCTGAAATACTACAAAAAGCCTGCACAAAATAATCCATTTTACTTAGAGTACAACCCCCTAATTCTGGCTGGCCTGCTTTAGGAGCTGCTGCTTGAAATGCTGCAGCAGTTCAGGTGCTATTTTATCAGCAGTCAAGTTGCTGATGTTCAGGATCCCTTCATGGGTTTCCTGGATGAGCTGCTTCCCCAGCGCTTCTTCCACCCGCCTGCGCCACTCTGCTAACTTCGGCCTCTCCTCAAAGGGGTTGTGGCCAACACCGAGAGGCTGCAAAGAGACAGAGAGCAAGAGAACCCAGAAGTCAAATGACACATTTATGAGGGATGGGACCAGAACGAAGCACAGATATGCTTTTGGCTCAAGGCAGCAGACAGTTGTAACATTAGGTGGAGTTCATCTCCGGTTCTTAGCTCACAGGAAGCAAGTGGTGTCATTCTCAGCAGCTGCTGTCCCCTGGGACATGCAGTGGAAGAGAACTGTCATGACAAACCTAGGAACTGCCTAATGCAGAAATCAGGGATGCATGCCCACCAACACATCCCTTCCAAGTATCCGTGCTTTCTCTGACTAGTTTGTAATTGATCTGGTTTTTTTCCTGAGGAATTTTGTCCATACATCTTTAGAGAGAACTGTCTCAAAGAAGGTGTTCCCTGGAAAACTCAATTATGATCAAAGTAAAAAAGGAACAAGATTTAATTCCACTAAGGAGCTAACTGCAGGAAGCAAGATCTGCCATTAAAGGTGGTGCTGCTGCAGCTACAGCTTGGCCTGGCCAAACTCGAATATCCAACAGCACTGGGGTTGATTCTCACCTGCATGAGTTCCACCAGTGCTACAAGGTCTGCCAGGGAGACCTCACTGCCTGCAATGAAGGGCTTGTCCTGCAAAAACTTCTCTTCAAACTGCTTCAGGACAACATTCAGCTCTTCAGTAACACTTTCTAGCTTCTCTGGAGGAACTGGCTGGCCTGTGAGCATAGGTAACAGCATCTGGCAGAGAGAAGAAACAAGTTGCATTTTACCTATTTTCCTCTAAACTTAGCACACACCCTCCCACTTCTAAGGATCCCTCACCAGCCATGCACGAGATCAACTGGTATTGCTAATTTTCTCTGGCAGATTAACATCATTGTCAGTCACTAATTCCTGCCTGTCCTGGTCTCCTCCCTAAAAAGTCTGAAATTTCAACCATGAGAGTTTTTCTCATGGGAAAGCTGCATCATCTGCAAGCAATTGCATTTTGTTTTCCAGTGGGAGGTTCATTCTTTCCATGAAGCTGGGCAGAAGGCTGTGAGCTGTCTAGTGTTAGCTGCTCACCCAGGATGGGTTGCTCTGGATGTCAAGTGTGTGCAGAGCTGCAGCTGCAGCATGAAGGACTTAGGCCATTTCAGTTGGGCTTGACTGAGCAGCCAAGGCAATTCTAGGTCTAGTTTTGTTTCTATTTGTCACCTGGTCTGTACATGTGCTTAGAAAGGCCCTGCACACAGGAGGTCCTTCCTGGGCCACTGCACTCACAGCTCTTAGCACTTATTTTTTGTATATAGCAGTCTTACCTTAGTTAAGAACAGCTTGCTTGCCTTCCCACGAATGCTGACGTGCTGCCATGACAGGTACTCATCAACCCTAGCCCTTTTCTGCAGGTCAGATGGGTACCAGTGATCAGGAGTCTTGAATTTCCGGGCCAGGTACAGGAGGATTGCAATGCTGCCCAGAGAGCAAGGCAGACTGTTGAGCTGATCATCTGAGATTAAAGCACCTTGTCCTTTCTTCTTCCCCCAAATTTTGCACTGCTGCAGCAGTACAAACCTGATCTGAGTCAGGTGCAAGTGTAAGGGACACAACTGCCAGCGAGGCACAGCACATGAAAGTTTGTGCTGGCTTGCCTGGCTGCTTGTGGACAACAATTATCTGATCCATCAGCCCAGCGTGACAGGCATGGTCTGCTGGTGCAGTTACTCCATCAGTATTTTTGAGCAAATATGACCCACAGGGTGAGTTTATATCAAATCAGAGCTTTGTATTGCCTGGCCATCCAGCAGTGAGTGCCTTGCATCAGATGTACTGCACTGACCTCCAGCTGAAGGCAGAGAACAGGACATGTGGACAGGTATTTAAGCTCAGGAGTGCTGCCTACATCCAAGCTAGCTCCAAGCAGCAGCCCAGGTTTTTCCATGATAATGCTGTTGGAGTTGCTTACATGAGAAAGCTTCTCTTGAAATGCAGGCTTAAGTTCCGTGCAAGTGGAACAGAAAGGAAAGAGGCAAACAACTGCCCGTGCTGGAGTCTCAGTAGAGACCAAACTGCAGTGCACTGGCAGATTCCAAGCACTAGGATAAACAAACTGCATTAGGGGTTTGAGCTTCTTTGAGCCTCACCTCTCTACTAAGGTGAAAGAACCGTCCCTTAGCACCGGAACCGTCATCAGGACGTTCACCTTCCGGAACTCCTCTGTCCTCTGCTGCCCTGAGGAGGGAAATGAGAAATTTTACCATGCACTGATGCTCAGGACCTGTCTGCAAACATCCGAGGAGTCTCTGAGAATCATCTGGCCTCAAGTCCCTGGTTTTGTTTGCATGGATACAGTTTCATTTAAGTTTGTAAGTAATGAAAAAGCACGCAGGGTGAGCAGGGGGGTTGCCCTGTGATGTCAGCTTATTTGCTTATTGCCTGCATACCAGAACCACCTCTCATCAGAGGTCAGAATGGTTAAGAGTTCTTTCATACCAACAGCACTTGTCAAAGCTGGGATCTATCAGGTCCATGTTTGTGCCTGGAGGTACCTGTACTGACAAATGCAGGGTGAACACCAAGCACCTCGGAGGAAAGGGATCTTGGCATCAGAAACATGAACCACAAGGACAATGAAAAAGCAGATTATTTTTTTTTTCCCCTCTTTTCTGGAAGATAATGTTATTTATATTCAACTCTCTTGTTTAGTCCTCAGATGAAAATAAATGTCTACGATTCCATATAAAGCCATAGGTACTTCATTATAGATCTATCAGTCAAGCTCTCTCTGGGTTTTACATATCCTTTATCAAAACAAATATGGATTTAAGTTTGCTTTTAAGCTATCTTGTAGGTCCATCTCCCCACCCCCTGGAAGTGGGCAGAGTGAATGAACCTTAGAGGAGAAGGTACTTTGGTTATCTGTGGTCTCAGTGTGCTCCATTATGTTTGAAACCAGTTCCAGAAGCCTTGTTTTATGTGTGTCCTTCATGCCAGCCTTTTCCAGCTGCTGGCTTCAGTCACATGTGTACCTCTGTATTCAACTCTTAACATCTAACCCTGTGCCATGTCCTGCCACATCAGTCACCTGAGAAGCTCTGTACCAGAGGAGATGCTCTGGAGCGGTTTTCACAGTACTTGACAAACCTGATTTGTGACTATTCCTCTATCAGTTGGTTCACAGCCAGACTCCTCCAGCCCCTTGCAGAAGGACACTGGGATTTCCTCCATGTGTTGTGCCCCAGGTGGCCCTGAAGTATCTTGTGATTTCTATCCATTCTCACTCTTTCTATGCATTTCCTTGAGACCCACCCTACTGGGGGCCCAAGAACCTTTCTGAGGTGACACATTTAACCTACCAACTCAAACCCGAGTACGTGTTCCCTCACCTGGTCCTTGCGTACCATGTAGTGATAGGTCCTTGGACTGTATTCCCGAGCGAGTGCTCCTTCAGGGACTGGTGTGCCCATACCTGTCTGCCAAGCAGCTGAATCCAGAGCTAACACAGCAGCAGGTACCAGGGGTGTTTCCCACAGCGTGGGAGGTGCACACACTGCAGGAATGGGACACACCTCTAGTGTTCCCATAAGCTGGTGACCAAAAGCAACTGCTGATGCCATAGGGCACAGAGCACTGGGAAACAGTGATTTAATTCACTTTCCTTCCTCTCAGTTCCCTGATACCTATATTTCAGTTGTTCCATTCTCCTTGAGACTCCCATTGCTCTCCTGCTAGTCTCCTCTCCTTTGCACCAGTGTCTCACCACAGCAGTTTATTTACTGGGAAAGAAGGGGAAGGCCACTAGATGAGCCTGCCCCAGCTACAAACAATAGCAATTTTTGGGTTTTTTCCTACAAGACAGATCGGAGGAAAGCCAAAGTCAGGTGCAATCAATGCACAGCTATGGTGTACAGGGGAACACCCAGAGAACAAACCACAACATGCCTGAGGTTTCCTTGAGTCACAAGATGAAGCGTCTTTTGTTCCTTTATCAATTTCAGCCCCAGAAGACTTCTCATCTTTCATTGTGTTTAAGCATTACTTACAAAGGCATTTTTATGCTGAGTACATTATTCTAATTTCAAACCTAGCAGAGCTCAGGAAAGGTTGAAGGATAGCTTTTAGCAGCTTTAGTTACAGAGAAAGGAGATAGGGATCTTTGGGCATCCTTTGGTGAAAACATGTGATACCTTCTAAGCAGGCTCCTATCATTTACAAATACAAAATAAATCACCTTCCCCTCTTTGTCAGTATTCAGATCCCCAGCGGCTGCACTGCCTCGCTCCACTGCCTTCACAAGCCTGTCCTCAACTGTCTCAAAATAACCTGACCACAAACAGCTTGACCCAATGGAACCAAAGGATGGCTGCATCTCCTGCCCTACCTACACATGGGGAGACATCAGCAAACTCTGTGCCTGAGGACCCTTCCCAAGGGGCTGTTAACCCCTGCTAAGGGAGAAGAGCTGCTCTGCAGCAACCGCTGTGGCTTATCAGAGCGCTAAGTTCTCAGAAGTTGAGTTAGAGAGCAAGAACCACACACCTCTGCTGTCAGCACCCATACACCAGTGTCCTGTCTCTTGTTTTTTGTTCCTCATCTAAAGGGGAACGGTCTCAAGCCTAGCATATCCTGGGCGTTTCTTCTCAGAAAAAGCAGTCCTTTTTTCAGAGACCAAAATTCTGCCAGCGTGGGGCCCATCTCAAAGCCATCACACACCTCTGCAGAGCCGTCTTTGGTGCAGAGCAGGCACTGAGACTGCCCCTTCAGAATCTTTCTCTAGAAAATTAGGTCCGGTTTTCTTCTTCATATCAGAGCCTTGTGCAGCTGAGGGCCACCCCACCCTTCTGCACGCATGGGGCTGAGTCAGCCGGTCCCACCCGCGGCACGGCTCTGCGAGGGGGCGGGCTGGGAACCCGCCGTGCGGCCGGGACCGGTGCGGGAGGCAGATGGGCACCCCGCGAACCCAGGGGCCGCCGCGGCGGCCGGGGCCCCCAGCCCCTACTCCTGCCAGCCCCCGGCCCCGCTCACCCTTCATCAGCTCCACCTGCTTGAACTCGAAGGGGATGTTGTTGCTCCGGGCGAAGATGTAGACGGAGCGGCAGGGCTGCGAGAGCAGGTCCAGGTACAGCTCCAGCCCCATCCTGCCGCCACCTGTCCCACCCGGTACTGGTCCCGGTCGCGGACCCGTCCGCCAGCCCCGGGCGGAGCAGTGCCGGGCCCTCCCGCGGGGGCGGAGCGCAGCCGCCCCCGCCCCGCCCCGCCAGGCCCCGGGGCTCCCGCCCTCCTCGCCACCGGCTCCGGCGAGGGTCTGCAGCCAAGGGGGACCGCCGCTCAGAGCGGGACTGCGCGGGCCCCGAAGCTGCGTCCAGTGCTTTCAAAGGACAGGGCTGGTGGCCCTTTGCCAGGGCACAGCTCCAGCCAGGCTCTGCCGCCTTTAACTTGGGCTTAATAAACTGCCATTAATTGCTTAATCATAGGCTCGGCTTGGGTTGGAAAAGAGCTTTAAGATCAAGTCCAATTATTAACTCGGGATGGCCGAGTCCACCACTAAACCATGTCCCTCAGTGTTACATCTCCACAGCTTTGAAACCCCTCCAGGGATGGGGACTCCACCCACCACTGCCCTGGGCAGCCCGTTCCAGGGTTTGACAACCCTTTTGGGGAAGGGATGTTTACTCAGTCACCCTAAACCTCCCCTGACGCAACTTGAGGCCATTTCCTCCCATCCTATCACTTGTTATTTGGAAGGAGACCAACCCCCACCTTGCCACAACCTCCTTTCAGGCAGTTCCTTTTCTCCAGGCTGAACAACCCCAGATCCATTCCTCCAACCAAAGTTGAGCTGATGGGATGTAGGTGCACAAGAGGTACATCCTCATTTTGTTCATGAGAGGTCACAGCTCTTGCATCAAAGGACTTTCCACTTCTGCTACTCTAACACCAGCCCAGGCACCTGTGTGATGAAAAAACTGAATCACACAGTAGGAAGAGACACGCTACTTCACTGCTATAAAACAACCCCTTGTTGCTCCTATCTTTACAAGGTGCAGCCACCTTCCTGACACCCATCCCTCCATGATTCCCAGCCCTTCATTTTGCTCCAGTAAAGTACTGCTAATGCTGGTGTACATTTATTTTGTTTTACACAGTAATAAGCCAGAGCTGGTGTGTTTCCTGGGGAAGGTTTTAAGAGGGTAGATGCAGACTGCAGCTACAGGGGAGTTCTAAGCCTTCTGCCAGCAGCAGCTAAACATATCAGTGGCATGTGTCAAATACAGATTTATGGCTTGCAGTGATACCAGGTGACTCCAGTATATTCATATTAGACGTCTTTTTAGCCTGCATTAATATCACCCTAACACTTAATTCCTGCTGTTACCACTGGGACAGAATGTTGGAAGGAAACATTGTAGGCAAGAAAACAAGACTACAAAACTGAAAAATCCCTTCAACACTATCTCAATTCCTGTACCCAGGAATCTCTATAAGACACTCTTTTTAAAATACATATAAAAGTTGCAGTCACTTCAGCCTAGAGCAGCTCTTCAAACACAATTCTGCTATAGGCACTGTGTAGGTGTTTAGGCATTTGCAGATATGGCTGCTTATGCAGTAAGCTAGAACTGTTAGTTGTCCCAGTTCATCTGCAAGAAGGGCTCAGCTCTCACCCCTGGAGACCAGCAGCTCCATGAAGCCCATATTCAAGAGGCTCTTCTCTTCTTTGGTGGTGGTTTTACATATGCCAGTCAGATACCAGATAGGATGCAAAGTCCTCTTCAAGACAACTGTATCTCAATTTCTTGTAATTTTCTTTTTTTAAACCAGTAATTGAACTCTGTTCGCAGTGTCCTTGGACAGGGAATGAGGCCTGTAGCAGCTGACTTCAGAGGTGCTAAGGTCGGAGAGCCAGCCATTCAGCTCCATTCAGGGACCATATCTCATTGTTACCGTGCTGGGTCGCAGTCCATGACCCATCCTGCTCAGAAGCTTCAGTCCAACAAAACATGACCTTCTCAGCTCCCATTCACTCAGGCTCGTTTCTGTGCTCGCTCATTCTGTTCAAAATTAAAGTTGAGAAAGTGACTGAAGATGACCCTGTCTCAGAGTCCCCCAGAAGGGGGCTTTGGGGAGCAATGGGACAATTTAATAATCACTTCTGCACCAGTTCTCAAACATTACTAGTATACAGCTCAAAATCACTAATTTTCAAGGACAGACATTTATCAGGAGTCCTCAGAGAGCAGAACACTTGCCCAAATCACATAGCACAGGAAGTCTATTATGGATCCCCTGTCTGGGAATTTAAATGTTACCCTGCTTTTGTCTGAAAGCTCTCAGCCTTCCCACTGGAGTACAAAGGAGGGCCTGCAGAAAATACTTTGCTGGCTTGGAATACCCAACTTCTAGTCAGCATAGCTGTTAATTAGTCTTAAAACTCTGTAAATGACAAAAGGTTTAATTTTGCAGTTTGTTTGCCTTCCTCTGGGTAGTTCCCAAAGTCCCATCTCCAGAGGTAAAGAGAAAGGCAGAACAGAAAAGGAAACACTGCAAAACATAGAATCACATCATAGAATCGTTCAGGTTGGAAGATTGAGTCCAACTGTAAACCCAGCACTGCCAAGTCCACCACTAAACCATATTCTACATGCTTTTGAAATACCTCCAGGGATGCTGCCTACCTTTCTTTTAACAGAAAACATCTTTCTCCCCTCCTCACCCTGAGTATTTCATAATGATGCCCCCAAAAATTCCACCTTCACAATGAAATGGAAGTGTCTCAGCTAAAGGAAGTGATCCTGGACATGAATACTTGGGCCAGTCATGAGTTGCCCTGTGCAAGTTATAGTTTTATTATTTTCTTCCCCATTTCAATTACCTTGACTGTCTTCTCAAGCTTACACAGAGCATCCTCATATTGCTGCACCAATGGCTTTAATGAGTTGCCCTTCACTGGGTGCTTCTTTATGTCTTGGATGCCAGCATCTTTCAACATCCGTAGAAACCTACGTTCCTGCAGAGCAGAATGGAAACAGGAGGTGAGACTGATACTGCCTATCAGCTAGAAAATGAGCACATTTCAGAACGTGCTGTCTAGTCAGGAAATAACTGAAGTTTCCAAGTACTAAGCTCAGCTGACTGGGAAGTAGTATGAACCTTATCTTCCTTATGCTCCTGCATGCATCCTTATCACAGGAATCCCACAACAACAACATACCTGGATTCTAAGAACCAAGCTGAAAGCGACACCTGCTTTTCCTGCACGAGCCGTTCTTCCAACTCTGAAAACGGAAAAAGTAGTGTCAGGTCAGTTTAGACACAGTCACTGCCATTATCAGCACTTTTCTGAACATCTAGAAACCCAGTACTTGATGCTGTCCGGGGCAGTATTTCCAGTTCCTGGAAAATACACTTCCTATAACAGGTGCTAGTTCCTGGTTTCAATACTGCATAACTCTGGTGATGCTATGGGCTTAATTTTGATTCATAAGCTATTTGTATAAAGTAAAAAAAAAAAAAAAATAATAAAAAAAAGATCCAAAGCTAAACCCCCTTTTTAGGGATTGTCACCTCTGCTAAATATTTCAAAGCAAGCCAAGCTCAGACATCTTCCTTTTGTTCCCGGTTATCTTACCGGTGAACGTACGTCCTTATGAACTGTGGCGCATCATAGTTGATTACGTAATTCACTCCTTTAACATCAATCCCTCGTGCAGTGGCATCTGTGCTGATTAACCTGGTTTAAAACACATATATAGTCATTTCAGGCACCATCTCTTGCACTACACACACAAGTGAACCCAGCACAACTCTTGCTAATTTCTGTTCAGAGGGGGCAGCCAGTCTCTGAGCACAACAGCAGCATTGCAAGTCACCCCTCATTGTCACTGCCATTATTAGCTGCCCACAGACCTCCAAGCATCACTACAGGCTTGTCACCTACTGTTATGCATGAAGTAGTTACTGGATGTTTCCAGGTTCTTCAAGCATGTAACACTAAACTAAGCCAGATGGCTCAAACTACGCTGGAGGTTACAAACCTGTAAGCTACCTTGACATTCCATAAAGGCACTAAACACAGATAGCGAGGTGCAAAAAATTCCAGTAGTCAAGGAAGAATTTAAACACTGGCTTTGGATAAAAAGAAAATCCCAAAATAAATATTTACTTTCTTCTCAGAGACATTCCACAGATACAATCCCATACAGCTACCAAAATCACAAACCACATCAAACACATGGATAGAAGAAAATCTGTATTCCAGTCTAGTCAGTGATTTCTTTGGAAGGAAGCACTAATACTATGTATGGTTCTAGTACCAACACCTATTTTCTTTCAATAAGTGCCAGATGCCAAGCACCCACATAAAACTTAAGAAACTGTGTGTGTTTTGGACACCTCTATGATGAAGCAGTTAAATTTACTGCTTGCTATAAAACACACAGAAATTCAGATTACAGCTAGATTACAACAGGCCAAGTTACGCACAGGGTAAACAATTCAAGTCACAAGTCCAAGTCTCACACCCATTCTGCAAGTTGATTCCTGTACTCTCTGTTTCACAGATCCCATTTAACTGTGTTCTTGGTTCTACCCCGCCTTTCACACTGGAAATAGCCCATGTTGGAAGACATGCAAGAAACTCATTTAAGATGCTTACAGTTGTATTTTTCCCTGTTCAAATTCCTTCATGGTTCTCTGTCTCTCATTTGGAGATAACCGAGAAGAAAATTCAGCCACAGTGATTCCACCAAAGGCTTGAAGCAGCAGAAACAACCTGTAGGTAAATGGTACAGAAACAGTCACTTTATTACCTCTGTAACATTACTTGACAGATACTTCCTATAGTGATCTCAGGGATATATTCACCTGTGAGAAGCTTCCCTGGAGTTGGTAAAGCACAACACACGGGTAAATTTCATTGTCAGCATGAAATGCAAGAGGAGCAAAGGCTTGGAATTCAGGTCACAGGGGACATAACATTGCTGCAGTCAACAGAGAAGAAGTTCAGAGAGAAAAATTATTTCTTGCCAAGGCTGTCTTCTCTGAAACCCACTACCTGTCCAGGACCTACATAAGCTGGGATGTTTTACAGCTGAGTAACAGCAGCAAAACCAGATCACACAATGCCACCCCCTTTAGAGTAAGTCACAGTTACAAGCTGGGACTATACAACATAATAAGGTGGAGACAGGAGATCTGTGCTGGTTTAGTGTTAACACTTCTCCACAGCAAGCAACAACATGCACTGCCTTCTTGTCTACAGGGTGACCTGTACCTACATGCCTTGAAATGCACATTATACATAAGCACAGTTGATACTACATTATTATGACTTCACATCTCCAATCCTCATTGCTGGTAAACATAATTCTGCATGGAGAGAGATCAATTGAAAATAAATAAATAAATAAATTAGTCTTCAGCAAATGAACACTAAGTAGTGAAAAAACAAATGTGCAAAGGTAGAGCTCTCTACGTCATAAATACTCCCAAAGCCACTTTTGCCCAGCACCTCTGTAACACAAGGAAACATAGGGAAGACATATTTGTTTATAGGGTAAAAGCCTAACTAGATACTCCAGAGCTGAAGTACACTTGAAGATTTGTTTAAGAGAACGTCATACCGATAGCCCCTCAGGGAGGGTGTACTTCCTATTAGTATCTTGTTCAGTCTCTGTTCCATCTCTGAGTGTTGTTTTCTCAGAATAGACAGATGTGAAGAGGCGAGGCTGGAATAAGTCCAGCTGCTGCAGCTTCTCTGGATCCTGGGTCAGCGTGGCTGAAAACAGCAGTTTCTGTAAGGGTATCTGAGGATAGCAGGAGCTGAAATAAACAGCAGATGGAAGCTGAGCTTTTGAGGATGGGGCAAAGGAGTTCCTCTACAAGTGCCTTCAGATGTTATGAGGAAAGCAATTAACTCTTTTTAATGCTCCTTTCCTGTCCTGGGCCTTACCTGTAGGTTCTTTTCTACACTTGTTTTATGGCTTTTATGGTGGAGTTCACAGATGGAGATGATCAATCAGCTCTCTCAACAAACTGCACAACCTGCACTCGTTACCCCTGCGCACACCCTTGCATCCTAGCTACTACCAGTGTCCTGATTCTAGATGCTTGCTTCCTTGGTTGCTAATCTCAGTTTCTGACACATCTCGACCATGCTATATGAAAACAGCAGCTGCAGATAGATAACTCCAAGAGTTTTTCTTCAAATCCATAACTCAGCTTGCCAGAGGGCATTACTACAATTACCGTGCAAATGAATCACCAACTTGGAATATTTGTGCATTCTTTTGATGCTCCTTTAGTCTAGTCAAGAAAAGCTTGGAGAATACAATACTTAGGCTTCAGTCTAAAAGACATCCTCTAGTATCAGCTGTTCAGCTGCCTTACTTTGGCAGACATTTCTCAGGGTAAGCAATCTTTGGGAATGCCTGCCAGAGAGTACTGTGAAGCAGAGCAGTGATATCTAAGTGATGGCATCTGTGCTACCAGTTCAGTGAAATGCATTTGTCAACTTACCTGGCTGCTGTTACAGGCCCTGGTTTGGTCCTCTGAAAAAGGATGTTGGAGCCAGAATCATTTTCTACTTGGAATGCAGCTTTGACAATTTGGTTCAGACAGTTCTGGTGCATGTCATCGATCATACGATCGGCTTCATCTACGATCTGAATTCACAAGGACAAAAATCACTATTTCTTAAATACTGTCTAGTGTTAGGCAGTTTGTATTTTCCTTTTGTAATACTATTATCAAGTGAAGGCAGAAGTTTCTACCCCAAAACCTGAATTTTGCTTTTATTTCAATGACTCAGTAGCCAGCCTGACATTGAAACTACACACAAAATCATTTGCACATAAATCCAATCTGTATCTCTGAGTAAGAGATAAAAATCAGATCATAAATAAGATTGCAACTATGTCTCTGCACAGAGTCCCATATGGTGGAAGCTACTACAGTCTTTACCGATAAGGCTTTACCGTGATTTTGTGCTTGCAAGAGGCTAAAAGAGAAGAGGAAGTGGATGGATGTTTGGGTGTCATGAGCTGGAATAGGACATCTCATCCTGAGACGACTGCCTGAGTGATCTGGAGCATAGACTGGGCCCATACAATAGTTCCCACAGAGGTCTATTTATGCACCGTGCAAGAAGGAAGCAGGAATTACAGCTGTAATAGACCCTGCACTAAGATGGGAGACCTGTGGAGTGGACTCACCAGAAAGCGAAGCTGTGTGAGGCTGAACCCTGGGGTCTGGCTTATGTGATCTGTGAGCCGCCCTGGCGTAGCCACAATAATGTCAGCCAGGCTGCAATAACCTGTTACTCTGAAAGAACAAGCAGCCCATCAGTAAGTTTCTCCCTACACCATAAACCATGTAACAGAGATCCTTGGTCAGCAGAGTTTAATATTTTCCTGCTATTCACTTAACTGAGAAATTGTAAAGTCCAACTATGCACTTTGGCTTGGAAAGCATGCAGAGGCAGTGCTGGACACTGCACCATCATTTGAAACAAAAAAAATGTCTTTCATCATTGCTCTTAAAAAAAAGTTGCAGCAAAATCCCATTACAATGATTTGTACCTGTGGGTACAAGGCAAACGTTTGCATTCTACTCAGCTGGTGAAGAGCCCCCAAAATCTAGTAAAACATAATAATTGTAAAAATGGGGCAGTAGCAGGTACTTAGACAGAACCGTGAGTGTTCTAGAATATAAAGCCACTATCCAAAATCACTACTGCACGATAGTGTAAGGCAACAGCCTATATTTCGACCTCTGCTTACTGAGATAAAATAGCTTACAATCTCTATAAACCTTATCGAAAGACCTTTTAACCTACTTTTTCTGTACAAGCATCTCCTGCTCCTTTGCAAAAGATTTCTGTCCAGTGATCGAAACAACCTTCAGACCTGTCCCATCAGTGTAAATGTTGAACACTTTACTCACCTGCAAAGAGATGGGCTTTGTTAGCCACAAGTAGATCAGTTAAAGAAATACTTTCCATTATGCTATCATCAAGCCCACTGACAGGTCTTCAACCTGCTCCACAGAACAGCCAAGCAAACTACTGTCTGCACTAGCCTTTCCCTTGGCCCAGTTCTGCCCAGAGAGGTGAAGAGCCACGTACCTGTTGTGCCAATTCTTTGGTGGGCAGAACAACCAGAGCTCGTACTTGACAAACTACTCGATCTAGGAGAACCTGCCAAAGCAAAGGTCAAATGAGTCCCTGACAGCAGTGGTGTGATGGTGCAGACCCCCTTGGGCTGCATTGCGATGTCAGCTCCAGTCAACAGTGTGTTTAATTACAAGTAGAGTGAGCTGGGACAATCTGATCTTGCATACTGGAGCAGTTAGTTGAGATAATCTGGTACCTTCTTGACCTAGTTACAAGTATAGTGCATTGGGACTGTTAGACCCTCCCTAACTGCACCTGAAACTGTTGTTGCATGGGTGATACACTACTGCCTGGCTTGTAACCCTCTGAAGCAGTCTGAAGGAACAGTATCCACAAAGGAAGAATACAGAGCAGTCAGTTGTGATGCTGTAAATACCAATCCCAAGTGGGGCCCGTGGCTCCCTGGGATTGCAGCAGGCTGTGGCCTGGTATCTCCTCTGGAGCTGGGATGCCTCACGGGGTAGATCTTCCAGAGGTACCAATGAATGTCTACTGGCAAGTGACGCAGAAAAGTAATTCACTACAATTTACTGCAAGTGCTGCAGGAGACAGGTCTTGGCCATAGGTTAACCTTTCTATCTGTGTGTGTGTACAATTTATCCTTTACATGTCTGTGTGCATGTGCATTTGTGTATGTGATTTACTCTCTGTAGCTGCATGTATGTATTTGTGTGTACAGTTTGATTTAGGAAACTCTACTGTGTACCTTGTGTGAATCCTGCCATTCTTGAATCTTTAACCAACTTGCTATGCTGATTACAGTACATTTTGTTAACTATTAGTCAGTTATCAGTGATGTAAGTGGTGTTAAAAATCCCGCAGTTTAACCCTGTGACTTACATAGCAATATTAACAAATCCTGAATTACTGTTGTGCAGGATCCCCTTATTCCCTGCACCCCTACCCTTAAGACAGAAACTGTTAAAAGTCTGAGGCTAAGTCTGGATCCACCCATGTCTGGACTCCTCTCTGAGGAGTTTAGAAAGCAAGGGGGTCCATTCTGAATCTCTGGACTCATCAGGAAGGTCCCCTTATCCTTTTCATTTCCAGTCTCTCTATAAATCATCTTAACTTGAGTGCAATTAAACTCTCCCTTGTATACTTCTCCCGTGCAGTAATTACTAAGGTGAACCTTGCCATCAAATTGAACCTTGATAAACCTGTTAAACTTTGTTAAATTCCATCAAATTAATTAAATTTTATCTCAATAACGCATATTTCTGCTTTCCTATTCCAAGTGAGGTGCATTCCACCCATTCCAGAGCAAGCAGAGCCCCAAATCACTCTTCTGTGACACATCGGCGCTGTCGGCAGGATCCTGTATCAGGAACCTGTGACAAGTGATTTAAGTGACTTAAACACTCCTCTATAACAGGCAGGGGGAGAAGGGAGTTCTTGGATCTAATAACCCACTAATAACCCAGTGATAAGAGGTTGGCTTGACAGAGCCTCATGGAGTTCTACATTTCCATTTTACTCCCCTCCACCCTCCCAACTCCTCATGCTATGCCTGTTGCCTGAGGCAAAGGAATTCATACAGCTCTGGGACAAAATCTGTTGCTTTGTATCCCCAAATTCCTCAGCTTTCTGACCTGCTTTTGCTTGAACAAAAGCAATCTCAGCACTTTCCCTACAGATACTTCACTGGGGGTAAACTCACCTGTACTATGGGTATGACGAAAGACAGGGTTTTACCACTGCCAGTAGGTGCCGAGACGCAGATGTCTTTGGGGCGGAATCCTCCCTGCCCCAGCAAATACCCATTGGATGCACTCTGTAGAATAGCAGGAATCACCTCTGCCTGAACTGAACACAGATGGAAGCAAACATTACTACACAGTTCACAGGACACAAAACCCTGTATCTGGAAAAGCAGTTTTATACAATTGAAGCTGTTTCCACCTCTATGCTGTTGTTACAGAGAGAAGAAATTAAACCCAGTTGTTAATAGAGATGCTGCCTGGCTTGACCTGGTTCTTGTTCACTCATGGGAGCTTAGCACTGAACGCTGACATTTCCCTCTCCAAGGTTATTTCTGGTGCTCAGATAGAATGTTACTGTGTTAAATACAATTTTCCACTCACATCTGTCTTCTTGTTCTCGTGTTAGGATGGCACTGGGCAGATTTAAAACTTTTTACCTCTATGCATCTTTTCTTTGAAGGACAAACCACTCTTATATAAGCACAGAATATGCAAGATGGCAATGCAGCCTGACCTGCCAAGAAGCCAAATGCACAACTCCTACAGGCTTTGGGATCGTTCCAGTTTGCTGCACGAGTACACAGGGAGTGAAGCAGAGTCCTGTACAGACAGCAGCTTTGCCTGTCATGCATGAACTCTCACCTTTCCCTGCACCATGACAAGCCCTGACAAACTGGCCAGCTTTGGTTTATCTGTGAAGTTTAGCAGTAGGGGGTGCAGCTCTGTGACAAGACCATATTCCTGATGCACGCGATGGATGACTTCAGTGGACACATCTCTACCAGAGCATCACACTGCTCGATTCATCTGCTACCAAGTGCCATAAGCTGGACTTGATTTATGACAAAACACAAGAAGGTGCTGTCAGCGACCTGTTAAGATCTCCCTGGACAAAGTAAGCACTAGCATTTACAGTAAAATGTCAGGTAGCTGGATACTTAAGAAGAGAAGACACACGCTGGCTTTCTAATATAACTCTGATACAGTCCAAGCCTCCAGGCTCAGCTAGACCAAGCAACTGACTGAAGGTCAGAGACACCACCTTCTTCCCTCTTCTGCCATTGCCTCCTCTCCTTATCCTCGATTCCAGTTGCACTTTCTATTTATTTAGGGGCTGGCACTTACTGCACTTGTTTGCTAACCTGGTGAAAGAATGGAAAATCAACTGCCTTTTTTTTTTTTTTCCTTCCTTGAATGGTTTTCTCTGCTTTTTCTGAGTTCATAGTATTCCCAGAGAGGGACAATCAGCAGCGGAGATGGTGGAAGGTAAGGAAGGAAAGCACAAGCCTGGCACGAGGGGAAAAATGGGAGACAAGTAAGACCTGCCTTTTTGTGAAGCTGTGAGCTATTGCTTCAAACCATCATATATTTTGTGGAGATAACTTTATGACTAGTTAACACACTTCAATTACTCAGCTTGGGGTAAAGCTTTGAAAACAAAGGGTTAAAACTGGTACAGTCACTTCAATGCATTAAACTTGGTTTTATTCCATATTTTACTTCACTAGCTACATAAAATATACAGCAACAGAGTGCAGGAACTACAGAAGTCTATTTAGAAAGAAACAAAAAGCACCACTAAGGTACCTGGGAAAAAGGACTCTATCCCATTAATCTGCAGCTTTTTCAACAGCCGGGGATGAATCCCTGGGACTTCTCCAATTGGAACTAGGTTGTCTTTGATACTTTTTTGCACCAGTTTGGGTTGAACAAGCCACTGTGGTAAGAAGGGCTGAACCTGAGGTGGAGGAAAGGAGAATAACAAAGCATTTCTGCCATCAGACAATACCACACATAGAATAAGCTGGTATGATGGATTTTCTGCCCTCACCATCATCAAAACTCAGTCAAGCTAGTTACCTTCTGCACCGGCTTTTGGTCATAGCCTCCAAGAACCACCAAACTGGAGGGTGAAGGATTTGCCTCTTCCTCAGGGGCTGCTAAGGATGGTTCCTCGTTTGCGCTTTTTTCCTCAGTTCTTTCACTGATCTTTTTCTTCCTCATTTCAGGTCCCTCTGCTTCCTCATCCCCCTTCTTCCTTTTAATAGGCTTATTTTTAAGGTTTCTTCTATTTTCCTGTTGTTTGACATCTTCTTCAGAGTCTGGAAATTGGGTAGCAGGATACAAAGCTACAGGTCAGATCATGATACAGAAAAGGGACGTAGGCAACGTCTTACAATGAACTTAAGCAACAACTTGCAAGCCCCTCCTTCCTAAATACAAGTGCAAAAGTGCTTTGTTGGTATAGAGGCAACTGAAGACTAAGGTGACGTGCTTCCCTCCTTCCCTTACACTGAACTGATGCTCAAAGACTCCAACGAGGAGCTTCCCCCTAAAAATGGAATTACTCTGGAAACATATTAAGCAGAGGAAACCAAAATTTATCATTAGAGAAATTTGACAAGTTACTCAAAAGGCACCTTGTGTCTATTTCTCCGTTAAGAATTGTGGACCAAGACAACCCATTTATCCTTACCTGGTTCAATCCTCTCTTCAGGCGTTTTTGATTTTCTTCTATTTTCTTTTTTCTTCTTCGATGGAGTGCTGCCATCTGCTGCCTCCTCAGTATCTGCCCTTTCTTCAGAAGAGGCGTGAGGCCGTTTCTTCTTTAGCTTCTTCTTCTCTCCGTGCGCACAGCACTGCTCTTTACTCTCTCCTTTCCTCTTTCGTTTTCTTTCCTCGGATTCAGCCCCGGGGCTTAGCCCCACGCCCCCTCGGCCGGCTCCTGTGGACAGTTCGCCTTTCCCTGCCTCGGGCTGCGCCTCCTGCTGCTTCCTCAGCTGTCGGGCCTTCGCCTGCTGGCGCAGCCGCTCCAGCAGGGCCCGGGCCCGGTCCTGCGCCTCGGCCCCCTCCTGCTGCCGCTCCTCCTCCCCACCGTACCTGAAACGGTCCAGACAAAACCTCCTCAGGCACAAGCCACCCGCCCCCAGTAGGCCCAGCCGGCCAGGCACCTCCCCGGGGAAAGGGAGGCCGGAGCGCGGCGGCTCCCGCAGCCAGCCCGGGCCGCAGGGTACCTGTTGATGCAGAAGAGCGCCATGGCCGCTACACGCCGCGTCACTCGGGCGCCCAGAGATGACGTCACTGGAACCGCAGCGTGGCGCGAGGCACTGGGGGAAGGCTCCAGAAGGCGGGGTGGGGGGGGCGGGCGGGCGCCGCCTAGCGGCAGGGGACGGGCGGCGCCCGCGCGCCCTGAGGAGAAGGCGGCTGAGGCGGGAAGAGCGAGCTGAGGGGAAGGGGGCAGCTGAGGGGGCGCAGAGGGAGCAAGGGCGGGAAGGCGGTGATAGTAGCACGCAGAGGGGAATAAAAAGTACCTTAGCCCGCCCCCCCAGCTTCGCGTGGCCGGAGCCCAGGAGAGCACAGCATCCCTGTGCAGACAGGCCGACTGCCACCCCTGCCTTCTAGGCAGCCAGCCGCGATGTGGATAACAGCATTTTGCCTCAGCGAGCAGAAGCTCTCCTGCGTTGCTTGGCCCCACACGGCTGGCACGTTGTTACACAGGAGTGTCCCTGAAGCAGGAGGCAGAGGGCTGGTGCAAGGATTGCAACAGAGGATGCAGACAGGAAAAAAGAACAAACCCCAAAAAAACCAAAAAACCTCAAAACAACCCAAAAACTCAGAGCAACAAGAAGCCTCGAAGGCAGCTAGTCTCTGGAGCCCAGAAAGGTTAAAAAAACCCAAACAAACAAAACCAAAACACAATACAACACAACACCCTGGACTGCACCAGCCACACAGTCTAACCATACTGTGAAATAACGTGTCTGAGAAAGAAAAAACCCAAAGTGTTCCTGTTGCTTGCTTTAGCAGAGTGAAACAGATATGTTGCCAACTGCAGAACTCCATCCCCAACCTGCCAAAACCTACACCAGACGGATTACTTCTAAATCTTTTATTTGTTTTCTACACAGAGAAAACAGGAATGTTGAAGCAGCAATATTTAAACACACTAGCAAGGAGCCATCAATCTGTGAGAGTGCACAAAATGCAACACAGGGCCATTTGTGCTGTGGTCTCTGCTAAGGGGCGGGATGAGGGTCGGTCCAGGAGCAGCCTCTTCAGACAGGTTGGACAGCTCTACGCAAAGGTCGAGCCATTCCAGCCCACATTGGCAGCGTTCATGTCAAAGTAGTTGATGTACACCCTGCAGAAGAGGCACAGGAAGACAAACAGTGACTTTATTAACTTACATAAGTAAGGAGTAAGAAAGGACAACAGGACAGAGGACTGTGCATCTCATTCATCAGGAGATACTTGAAGCTTCCTTTTTACTGAAATTTAGGTAACTTCTCTGCTAGACCCTCCAAAGAGGCAATATTCCCGAATCCCTGGAATTCTACTTTTTTTTTTCCTCTTTTTTTTTTTTTTTTTTTACAATACAAACTCTTCGTCAGTCAAGGACTGTCCAGATACCAGACAGCTTTTGATTAGCAGCCTGTCAAGAATTTCCTGAGATCAAAACCTTTTGTTTCTGAACGCTGCACTCCTTCACACACATCCAACAGACAGCCTTACGAAAGCCAAGCAGGCTCTCAGGGCTGGCTCTGCACTTTTCCCTTCCAACCCCAGCACATCAGTGGCAGGAGGTTCCTTCCATCCTTCACTGCTGCAGGCAAACACTTTGCCAAGACCCCAAGCCTGCGAGGGAGCTGTTCACAGCCTGCTGGTTTCTACTCTGCCTTTCACCTTTGTCTGGCTACTGCTCCACTCTTGTGCTTTCAGCCTCCTATCACCAAAGGACAAGACATTCCACCTCAGAGGCAGAGCAGACAGTGTACAACTTGTCAGTCCTATGGTATTTTCCCTACTGTGAACAGGACACCATTTAACAGAACTCTCAATGGAAAGATGTAGGCATCAAACTCTTTAACTGGACATAAAACCACTGTAAGTGATCACTTTGTATTTCCTCGAACACATAGACTTAATTCCTGGCTTTTTATGTTTTTAAATAAACTTTTCAAAGCAAGTTCAGAAAGCCAGACAAGTAAGCTTAAAACTGTGTGCCAGCCTTACCTGTCTGCAGATACATGCAAATGCTTGGAGATCAGATCACACAGAAGCTTGGTGTAACTCTTGTTCTGCTGTCCTCCTATTTTGCCAATGCTGTAAAGGCTGCAGAGCGCGCACGGATCACTGGAGCCCCCAAAGGACATCATCTGATCAGGTACGATGTGCACAGCAATGTACTGCAATGAGAGAACAGTTACAGCCTCGCTCACCTGCCAGCTCCTGATGCACACTTGCTTTAGTAGGTACCAACTTTAAACAGGGCAGTGGTGGGCCATGTTGTGCCCAGGGCTGGGGCACCGCCCTCTGCACCCTTCCCAGGCTCGCACGCTGCAGCCCATACGGGTGCACGCTGCAGGGATCCCCCTCAGCCCGGCTCCCAGCTTTGGGAGCAAAGGTATTATTGGTGCAAAGCCGCAGGTGACCTGGGTGCTCTTGCCCATTGCAGCACGGGGTAAAGCGCATAGGGCTGGAGATAAAGGCCTTAAAAGCGTATTGGCGTGCCATAATTCACAGCCTCAAATCACTGACTGAGCCACCGGGCCCGTCTGCAATTCAGCCTTAGCAGGCTTTGGCTTCTCAGGATGCAGTGATCTGGCCCAACAGTGGCCGCATCCGATGCCGGGATGAACGGGAGCAGCCCGGCGGGAGAAGGCTGCCCGGAGGAGAGCTCGGTATCCGTCACACCGCTTTGCCAGGGGCTCACCGGCCCCGCAAATACCAGCCCCTTCCCCGGGTGCAGCTCCACAACTGAAATTCCGGCTCCCGGGCAGAAGCGCAGACAAATCTCCGGCGCTGCAGCTGTTCGAGCACCGAGATTCCTGTAGGTCCGGCTGCTGCACCGGGTCGCCAGACCGATGGCCTACGGGAGCTGCACGGCCTAGGAACGGGCTGCCACGGAGGCGGCGGGCGGCCTACAGCGGGAGGGCGGAACGAGCAAAAGCACCTTCCCCTGAAGCAGCGGGGCCCGCTGACGCTGCGGCTCCTAGGCCCCGGGCGGGCGGGAGAGCCGTCGTAGCCCCACGGCCGCCCCTCCGGGGCCTCCCCCCGCCGCCGAGCCCGCCGACTTTCCGCCGGGCTCCGTGCACGTGCTCGTCCCACTCCCGCGGGCCGCGGCCCTCCGCCTCCGGCGGCACCGGCCCCCGCTGCCCGCCCTCACCTGCGCGGGCTTGCCGGTGGCCTTGGCCAGCTGCTGGGTGAGGTCGCCCAGCAGGCTGTCGGGCACGGCATCCTTGCAGACGTTGGTCTGGATGGTGAACATAGGCATGGTGGCGGCAGAGCTGATGGAAAGAGCAGAGCGGTGCGGAGGGACGACGGCGGCAGCAGAGTGGAGTGGGGCGGTGCCGGCAGCGCTTTTAGTGCGCGGGGTCGCGCCGGTCTTAAAGGGGCCGTGCCAGGAGAGGGGAGGGAGAGAGCGCGGCGGCGGAGGGTGGGGACGACACACACAGGAACCCTGCCTCCCCAATCTTTTGCCTTTTCCGCAGTTACTCGTTTGATTTGTTACTACCATTGAGCGTTTTTTGAGGGTATCTTGTAGGTTCCTCCCTGGAACTGAGTCCTGGCGCGCTGGGCAGGTCATACATAACCTGGTATCGGCACATGTGGTACTACGGCTGTGGCACTCCCACGGGCTTTTGCAGCATTAGGGTCAAAAAGGGCTAGAGTCCTAGTTTGGCAGTTGCAAAAAGGGATACTAGTCTGGGCTCCCATGAGATTTTTTTTTTTCTTTTATAAAATAAAGGCACTTTTTCTTTTTTTTAATTTTTTTTTATTGCATTTAGCTGAAAACGATATAAGTGGAAACGTCTGACTTGCTGGCATGTTAGTTACTCTCTAACGTTTTCCAGTCAAATTAAAAGTGATCTATTACTCTTCAGCATCCTCATTTTCACATCATATTTTTCTACTGGTAAAAGGCAGATGTGATCTTTTTTTGCTTAGAAAGGAAATGGTGCGTGTCTATTCGGAGGTGAGAGGCAGTCTGAGATGAGCCTTATGCTGGGCTGTGTGATGCGATGCACGTAGGCTGCAGAGGGCACAACTCCCCACCCTGCCGGGACTTCAAATGACTCACAGGAAGGCTTAAAGAGAATCAGGCCTTAAGCCGGCTCCACACACATTTTACACACAGAAATCAAGCACGTGTTAATTTTTAACAAAGCTGCTGGAAAGCTTGATCATACATATATATTACACACGTGAACACACACAGCCCCAAATGCAGAATAAGGGATGGTAGCATATGGGAATACTTTGGAGTGGTACAAGCTGTAACACAGAGAACTGAGAGGACAGTGATTAACAGTGCTATGAAGAACTAACATGTTCAGCTCCCTGTCATTATATAGTGTCACTTATTCCTCCCACCTTTCTTCCTCCCAGAATTGCATGGAGGTGGGGTGGGAATTCTGGCAGCACTGATGTGCATACTCTGTGGCCTGCCAGGCACAAAGTGACAGACCCTGGCCATGCTGTCACACAATGAAGAGAAACTCACAGTTTCATTCCCTTTTGCCCCCTTGACTAAGGAAGAAGCACCCTGTGCATTTTCATAGCTTCTAAAGATGCACTGTTAGAAGTTAACCAAATACCAGTGTTTATGTATGCATCCCTCCCTCATGTGAGTGCTCCCCACTCATGCATTCACAATACATTTTCTGGGTACACAGCATCTGGTTTAAAACACAGTTGCTTGTGATTGAAATAAGAACAATGAAGAAATGTGTCTAAGACAGCACAAAGCTAAAAGATAAAATGTTACACCAAAACATACCAAAATGCATTCTAATGATGTGCCAGAGACAGAGGCAAAGGCAACTTTTATGTTCCCTATTAGGGAATATAAGGGTTGTTATCAAATAGAGGTGCTCTTAATTGCACTTGTGCCATGAGGTACCCGAGGAACACGCATTTCAGGGTTTGGGTGCTCTGAGAATAACTCTGAAGGCATCTAGCATGGAAACACTTTGGAAGATACATGAGGCAGGCTGAGGCCTTTCCTGGAGGCTGACTGCAAATACCAGGGCTGGAGCATCAGGGGTTGCAGTTGCTCATACCCAACTGCATCATAGATGAAAGCTGCGCACAGAGCAACTGCACCAGGGAGAAGGAGCCAGGAAAACACCAGAGGGTGCTGGTGCTGTGGCTCCAAGCGCAGACAGAGGCAGTATTCTTTGAGCCGGTGGCTTTATGAAGAAGGTAGACTGGTTTCTGGAGAGCGGCCTCCTCTTCTAACGTCCTGCTGCGTTTGGGGGCTTTCTAGCCATTTGCCACAAGTAATTCTGCTAAAAGAATACCTACCTCATGTCTTCTTTCCTCTATGTGCAGCTCTGCAAGGCTTAAAGTGGAGCGGACAATATTTAATAAGATATTTTGTATATAGTTGCCAAATAGCATGTTGCTTTATTTGGGTGTGCTTCTTTGATTCACTAAAGCAGCTTTCATATTTGCAGGTTGAGGTGCAGGCTTCTGTTTAGAGATTATGTCTGCAAAGCTGTTATAGGGACAAAATGGGATGTTGACAATAGAGCACAGAACAGCAGTGAGATTGGTTTGTTCTTCCAGAAAAAAAAGTCACAATACACCTAATTTTGGAAATTCAGGAAAGAGATCTGTACTCAATCTTTCTATTTTACTTTGGAAGCAAATGCTCTTATTTGACCCAGGGCTTGAATAATAAATATTTATATGGAAATCTTCCTTTTGTAAGTAATTCATTACTTTGGCCTCTGGGAATGGCTCACTGTGCCTCTGCCTCATTTTGAGCTGTGCTCTAATCTTCACTGTCACTGCAAATTGTTCGATAGGCAAAAGGGGGAGGGCAGAACAGTGAACAGTGGGTTTTTCCACTTACTCACTCTGCCTATCCTAAGCCCTGTGAGACTCTCACAGCAGAAGTATTTCTGATAAGCAGCTAGAATTCCATGTAGTGTTAGATCTAAGGAGGACCTGGACTACAGTCCATTCCTTTTAAATAAGGGGCAATCACATCTTTCCTCCTTTTGAAGAGAGGGCTGTATGCCACATCGATAGCTGCATCTATTGACTTAAATGTATTTTCAAATCAGGCCAAGATACATCTGTTTATTTTAAGCGGCAGACAAGATATTAAAGCATCATTGGGTAGCAGTGACTAAGGCGCCATTGATGTTTACATTTGTGCCAAATACAGGTAACATGACTGTTCTAGACTGTTCTGCAGTGCTCAAAAACCAGTGAGAGCTCAGGAATAAGCTGTTGCCACTCAAGAGCACCTCAAGCAAAGGTGGTGTTGTTCCAGCCCATGTTGCCAGCACTGATCTCGAAGAAGCTGATATAGATTCTGAAAGGGAAGACAGACACTGTCAGGTGCCGAGAGCAGAATGCTGCAGGCTGGCCAGGGTGTTCCCATAGCAAGACACACGTAGCTGTGCTGCAGACTGTCCAGGGATTTACACTTCTGAGGCCTGCACTGCATCTCAGCAAGGTACACATTTCCTTTTGCATATTTTGGCAGGCATGTTTGAGCGTTGCATCTTCCACACACCTGCTCCCCCCTTTTAATACCTTGCCTGGTGTTCCTGGTGTTTTTCTACTTGTTGTTTTAAAGAGATCTCAGGATGATGTGTTTTATTTACAGTCATTTCTGGAGCTGATTGGTGTACCTTCAGGAGAAAGGCTAGAAATGCTTCTATGTGATTGGAAGTGGTCCATTGTAATGGACCCCCTTTTGTAACCCACAGACAGTAGGGAAGTGCTGGTACAGGTTACTCAAGTTATCAATTTAATAACATCAGATTATTGTGTCTGTACCTAGGCTTCTGCACATGAGATCTGTGAGTACATGCAGTGCCCGAGCCTCCATCATCTTAACTAAGAGGTATTTTAGAGCTTCTGAGCATTGGCACTGCAGCTCATGCAATTGCTCCTTTCCTACTTTTAATTGGAGAATTGTTCTATTGACTTGGCACTTAGTGTCTTCAAGAAGAATGTTAATGGAAGAATAGCAAAGGACAAGCCTGGGATTAATAGTTTTAACAATCTGTGGAAAGTCATGTTGGACAAGTTGCTGTAGGAGCTCACCTGTCAGATGGTATTTTCAGCTGTTTATTCAGCAGGTCACAAAGCAAGTTGGAGTAGACCTTGTTCTCCTGCTCCCCTATCTTGCCAATGCTGTAGAGAAAGCATATAGTCAGGGGTGATCTGTATTGCTAGATACTGTTGGAAGAAGAAAGGAGTATTATTTTCCCTTACTATGTTAGTAAAAGTTTTAAAAATCCAGGAAGGTATCTGTGTACCTAAAGTGCACTGAATATAGGTACATGCCTGTCCATTACACTTCTGAAATTCTCCTGTACTTTTCTGCACTTCTATACTTCCTAAAGATGAGGAGGTATGAAATAGAACCACATTCTCATTATATACCGTTTGGTAACAGGCACTTGCCATCACAATTCTTTCGCCTATTGCAGAATGGCTGCATTCTTAACTAAAGGTACTAGAAAATTAATAACAGCAACATAAAATTAAACAACAGCAACAACAAAAAGAGCAATCTCAGGCACTCAGAGATGCTTTTCACCTTCCCTGCCTGCTGTCTTGCAGCTTTCAACCCCAGTGTACGCAATTACCTACTGAAAGATGGCTTCTGGATGCTCAACCCAGGTACACTGTTGGAAGGAGGACTCTGCAGTAACATCTTTACTGACTTTGAATTTTGGATAGAAAGTTCAGGTGCTTCAAGACCTGCAATACCTCCAGAACCTCCCTGGAGCCATCAGGCTCTCCCTGCCTGTGTGGGAAGGCTGGGTTTGAGTGGGGGTGTATAATTGCATTGCTGCCGCCCTACGTTCCAGAGAGATTTTGCACCTCACTGACTCCTGCTGCAGTCTTCCCTGTTGAGGTAAATGTGAACTGACACAGCAGAGGTCTAAATCAACATCCCCCTTACTAAACAAAATGCAGCCTAATCCTACTTTTGTTCTTGATAGCAGGAGAAATAGAAGAAAGTATCTATGTTAATATTAATGACCAGCCTGCAATTTTCACTGCTGCTAACACACAGTGTCAGAACCACACACTGGGGAATCCAGGGATCAGGTCCTTTGGCATCCATTTGGCTTCTGTTCTGTTCTTACCCACGTTTATTAGCAGTGCATCATTGGAACTCAGCAGCAATTAACCCCCTTGGTAAAAGAAGCAAGCCTGAGTATGAGGAGTTGTCTGGTTAATTAGTCTTGGCTGTCATTTACATGTTGTTTGGGTGTAAGGTGCATCAGACCACAGCATTACTGGATAATTACAAGGAGATCCTACTGAGGTACCACTTGCTTGGCCCTGTTATCCCCTGGCTGGACACCCTATGCTCTCAACTTTATGCCAAATGTAGGTTCATCCATGCTTTAACATCTACCCAGGAAGCAGATTATTATCCAAAAAAAAAAAAAAAAAAAAAAGTCAAGCTGAAGCATTAATCAGCATTATTTTCTTATTAGAGCAGTTTGAAACAGTTTTCCTAGTAGAAAGAAAAACCCCACAACTATTCGATTAAAAATAAAATTCAGTATTTTTTCAAATGGTACCATTTCCTGCAGGAGGAAAGCTCTGCATTCCAGCCTACCCTAATCCTTTCCTTCTTTCTGTGTTATAACTAAGAGACTCTCCCTTTCCTATTGCCTCCTTTGTCACGAAGAGCTTGCATGTCCTCTTTGAAAAATGTCTTTGTTGTTCCCTGTATATTTCTCAGTTCCATTACATATCCCTTCCACACGGCTGCACAAACCTGTTCCAGCTGCATCCCAGCCCTGGCCTCTAGCTTTATATTCAGGAGCTGTTATGCAAGAACCACCACCCACAACAGCAAGTGCTTGTTTGCTAGACTGATAAAAAAAAAAAGGTTTTTTTTTTTTTGCAGAGAAATAGAACACATCAGTTTTACATTAGAATTTTATTATATTACTGCATGTGTTGAGGATAAAAAGAAAATCTTACTCCTATTTACAGTTAAGCTTGCTTTCTATGGAGATGAGGCTTATACAAGCTTAAAACATGTTTCTTACTATTCCCTGAGATAACTAACTTTGGTGAAATTTGGTAAAGAATAATTTCCTACATGGTTGAGTGCATAAGGCTCCATTACTGTCCCTAGAGAAAGGGGAGCCCCTTTAACAGACATCAAACAATTTGCCTCGAAAAGACACAATAAAATCAGACTCCTCCAGGTCTATTGGCTTTTTAACAACATAAAATCATTTTAATGAGAACATCCAACCACATACTGCTGTCTTTTAAAAGCTACAGCCATACTAAAACAAATATAAATATTCCAATTATCAGCCCTGAACCAATTTCTAATTGGTCAAAGAAATGTCAGTACTGTTAACCATCCCACCACTGATGGGATCCATGGAGCAAATCCAATTTATATAGAGACTAGTGACCTTTCAGGATTAATTAAGAAAATTAAAGCCTTATAAGACCCTTAATGACACTATTTCAGTACTTGACCATATTGCAATGAGTTTTGGCAGGTAAAAATACCTCAGTTTTGTAATGAAACCAGCAGACAGATTTTACTTCGGTATTTCAACTTCAGCAGCAGGATGTTACATAGGTATTTTTGCTAGATGTCCAAGCAACTTCATTACCTTATTTTTTTTCATCTGTAACCACAACCTTAAAGATCACCTGGTTCCAACCCCCCTGCCATGGCCAGGGTCACCTTCCACTAGACCAGGTTGCCAACCTAGCCTTGAATGCTTCCAGGGATGGAGCATCCACAACTTCTCTGGACAACCTGTTCCAGTGTCTTACTACCCTCACAGTAAAGAAATTCTTCCTTGCATTTAATCTAAACCTACCCTCTCTCAGTTTAATGACATTACCTGTTATCCTGTCACTACAAGCCCTTGTAAAAAGTCCCTCCCCAGCTTTTCTGTAGTTCCCTTTAGGTACTGGAAGGCTGCTATAAAGTCTCCTAAGAGCCTTCAGGATGAACAACCCCAACTTTCTCAGCCTGTAATCATAGTGAAGGTGCTCCAACCCCCTGATCCCCTTTGTGGCCCTCCTCTAGACTCATTCCAACAGGTCTATATCCTTCCTTCGTTGGGGTCCCCAGAGCTGGATGCAGTACTGCAGGTGGGGTCTCACAAGAGCCAAATAGAGAGGGGCAGAATCACCTCCTTTGATTTTCTGCTCACAATCAACTTACTTGCCCTCCTGGTTCATGTATGTACAGAGAGAAAACTGATACTTGTGAGCCCATAGGTATATTATTTTATAGAGGCTGTCGCTGAGAAATAGCTCACTGCATAGGCACAGTTGACTGAATAAGGAAAATTTTGAGCATATGGACTTACCTGTGCTGGTTTGCCCGTTGCTTTTGATAACTGCTGGGTGAGCTCCCCCGTGAAAGACTCTGGAACTTTATCCTTGCATATGTTTGTGTTAACAATGAATTTAGGCATCTTTGTATTGCAGGTGTTTTCTTTCAGTGCACCTGCAGGCTGACTTACCCCACTGTGCTAGTAAGCACCTCAGGAGCCTTTAAATAGTCTGTGGTACCTTCCTGAGGTGTACCTGGAGGGGTGGGAGTGCCTCAAAGAGTCAGGGCTGCCTGTGCTATCTGCTGTACAGCTTTCAGAGGGAGAAAGTGGGGGGTTGTCCTCTGGGAATTAAAGCATCCAAAATGACACTTCATATTTGGATACAGTGTGATCGTAAAAACCAGTGAAAAAGAAGTGTTTCAGGGACTGGTTGAGAGTGGGAGAGTTTTACTGTGCCTCTTTATGTAAATCTCATAATTATTTTAAAAATTTAGATGGATGCCTCAATTGTGCAGTCAGGGACTCTTTCTGTGGAATGGATCGTAACAGAAAAAACCCAGTAGAACGTGTTGTGGAGACTTTCTCTGAACTATGATTAAGTCATGACAAAGATATGTTAAAATCAGGGTCTTGATTTTCCACTGTGGCAAGTGCTGGAATCTACATTTTCAGAGGCAGGGTTTTTTTCAACTTTTTATTTTGGTTTGGTTTTTTGGTTTTTTTTGTGTGTAAAAATTTCAACTTCAACTTGTGGGTTTTTTTGTGTTTTAGTCCCAAAACAGCCAACCGGGTTTCCTGAGAGAGAGAAACCCACAGGCTTTCTAAAATGAGAGGGATTTATCCAGAGTTGAGTATGTGGCAGAGCTGGGATCACTTCTCTTTGCTGCCTAGTAGAGTCTTATCTGAGAGAAGTGATTTAGAGGGGTCATATGGCACGTGGGAGGGAGTGTTTGCAGTGAGATGTGTGTGGGAAAAGCAGGTTGAAAATTCTGATGGGGATAAAATAAATGGGTTTTTTTAATCTCTCCATGTTAAAGGAGATGGGTCTGTTTATACCCTTTAGTTTCTGTGATTCAGTGTTTTTCTATGAACTCCATTCCCCATCCCATGGAAAAGAAGGAGGACTTTCTGTAGCTTGCCCTAAATGCTTGTACTGCAACAGTGTAATTTAAACCAATACTTTTAAAATAGTGATAGCCTCCACTTGAACATGCTTAAGTTGATTGTGTGGTGTATGTTGATTTTAAGCCAGTTCCTTTTACAGCGCCCTTGCTGTAAAAAGTTGGGAGATTAATTACTATGTGCCAGTGTTCATCTACAGCCTGTGTTAGTGGATTGCATCTCCTTATCTGAAGCATTCTGAAAATAATGAAAATATTGAAAAAAAATCCAGAAATAAAGTCTATTTGTACAAACAGAATTTTCAGGGCATGTTTCCAGTGTAAAAGCATTAAAACCAAACTCAAGTGGCAGTTCCACCTGTAAAGAGTAGAACTGATATTTGTAATATTGATGAATCTTTTCTTCAGTGATTAGCTAGAATCAGGTGTCATGATCCAAAGCATTTAGTCAGAAATCATACTACAGTTGTTAGTAATCACTTGGAAAAATGTAGACTCTATTTCCAATGAACTTCACAACCTATTTTTTCTACTGGGTACAATAATCACTTGTTATTTGCAGCTTGCTTACATAACAAGAAAAACATTTCCAAAACAAACTCTTTCTTCTCTGAAAACATCTGATGTAATTCCCAGAAGCTGATGTACCAGGTTGGAAATCAGATCCTTAGACACCACAGATGCTCTTGGGAGTGTAATTTATTTTATAGCAGCCATTTTACTTCTTTTGCATACAGTTATATCTGTCAGGTCCTTCTCCCAGCCTAGAGTTACTAGGATGTTCTCCACTGAGATTTCCATTACACCTCTAGGATTGTTGCACAGTACAATTTCAATGTTATTTTCTGTTGCCATGGTTGGAACCTTTTTTCCTAATTTACTCTGCTAGGTTTTGAATCCATATCTGCTCGAGTCACCCTAAACCACGTGTCTAGCTTCTCCTCCGTTGGCCTGCTAGTCAAATGTTTTAGCCTTCTGTGTTTCCCCAGCCTCATGAATGGGGATCATCATAAATGATGGTAATTCAACCTTCTTAATCCTTCCTTCTCTTGATTTATCTTCTTAATTATTTTACTTGGTCCTTCATATTTCTGATACTTTTGTCTGAGCTATTTGTCAGCAGTTTCCTGATTATGAGGTGCTTAGATCTAGTGAGGTCTCATTTAAGAAAGCTCAGTAATAAACTGTTCAGGTACCTGTGGTATTGGACTGGACTCCTGGGAATAAGGGAGACCAACTGAGGCCCAGGGTTGTGGGTCCAGGGCTGTGAGCAGAGCTTGTATATATGTTTTTGTATCAGGATTTGGGCCCTATGGACTGTCAGCAAAATGTTTTAAAACTTCATAAGGTAAACTATCATGGAAGGGTCTTTTTAATAAAAAAAAAAAAAATCTTTATATCCAGTAGATCTTAACACTGCGTGATGAAATTTCCTGTGAAAATCTTTAGATATCCTAAGGAAATAAAACTTCAGCACAAAGAATTTAATCTCTATTAAAAGAAAAAAAAAAAAAAAGAAAGAAAAAAGGAGTAAGACACAGAAAAGCTTGCATTTTAATACTTCCTTTTTAGTTCCATTGCAACATTATTTCCTGTCTTTTCTAGGAGATGCAAATTTCTCCTCTGGACGTTCAGAGTTTGGTGCAGAACACCTGTTCCTTAGGAAAGTTATTTTCAGTGGCTGAGGTTTCTTTTTTTCCAAAATTCAGCTTGTTGAACTCTGCTTTTATTTCCATGATTGACTTTCCCTTGGTCTCAGGGAGATACAGGTAGATGAAAATTGCTGATAAAGCAAGGATTCCCAAAAAGATAAGGAAACAGAAGGGTCCAAGGTTATCCTGCAAGCAGAAATGTGAGACAGTGTAAGGAAAACGCAAATCTCATTTCTATTTCCCTGCTATTGGGTGCAAGCCTGTGTCTTAGTAACTAAAATTCAGAGGTGTGCTCAATACACAAACCAGGATGGGTATCAAACCAGGAGCTTCCACTGGCCACATGTGACCTGAGTCCAATCGCCACTCCTCTGACAGGTCTGGGGGACTCCTGAGCAGGTTTGATATTTGCACAGAGCTCTAAGCTTTTAATATCGTTGCAATTTATTGTTTTTATTTTGCTCTCTGTCAGCATTCAGAAGTGGCTTAACCTGGAGGGAGTGGTCCAGTTAGAGTCACTTACAACAATCAGTGGAAAAATCATCCCAAGTACAAACAGTCCCATCCAGTTGATGCAGCCAACAATCAGAAAGGCTGATGGTCTGAATGACTGGCTGAAGATTTCAACCATGATAGATATAGTGGCTCCAGCTGAAAAAGAAAGACAAAACACAAACCAGGTATATGTTTCCTTAGCTCCTCAGTGCACCTTGCTCCCACCAAAAATCCTTACAATGGCAGTGGTAGACAATGGCAGCCAGGCAGAATAGGTGGCCTGCTGGCAGGTGGTCTCTGCTATGAGTATGAAAGTCTTTGATTCCAGAAAGGGGCTACAGCTCTTAATTTCAGACTTTAGCTGTTAATTTAGGTTTCTCCTGTACATACTGGAATCCTGTGTCTGGTGCCAGTGGATCTGTGCATTTCCATATTGCACTGGTAGCCATTATTAGTGCAGAAGTTTATAAAACCAGCTCACCTTTTGGGTCCTGAGGTCAGTTCCACCTGAAGCATGATGGTAGGCATAAAGCTTAACTCACTAAGTTAATGAAGATGATTTCTATAATATACCTGGAAAAGCCTAGAATCCTGTTTTCAGCTGCATATTTAAAAAATTGTTCTGAAATTTCTGTGTCAAACCCTCAAATTTCCTGTCTCCCATTTGTACATATCTGCCCTTCCCTCCTTAATTTTCAGAACTTTCCACTATGGAACTAGTCTGTCTTTCTTCTGCTTGTGTCACTGTCAAATATGACATGAAATTTCCTCCCAGCATTGCCGTTGATGTACTCACATGGTCCAATTCCATAGAAGATAACAAACAGGAAGATCAGGATAACACTGAAGTAATGCATCCAGAAAAACTGATGCTAAAAGTGAGAAACCAGTGATATCAAACCGTTAGATACATGACAGAATAGAAGAGCTCTGTATTTTCTGTCACAGACTGAAGTTCTTGCATGTATCTTGTGAGGCCAGACCAGGAAGGTGGGTTGATATTGGGTAAGTAGCCAAAAGGCTGCTACCTCTATACCTGTAGTGACAGGGTCATGGTAAGGAGTGCTAGCACAGAACACATCAGCGTGTATCCTCCCCATAGCAGCACCTTCCTCCCAAATCGGTCTATAAGGGTGCTCTGGAAAGCAGAAAACACGGGTCATAAATCCTAGTTCTCAAATGAAACAATTCCTCCCCTCTCCATGTGTTCTTTGCAGAAGACTTATCTGAATAACCGCTGCAAATCAATGTAATTTAAGAGTCTCTTAATTCCTAATGAATTTGATTGTCTTCTTCAAAGCTAATACATTATTAATTAAGCTGTGTTTATTAGTTGACCCTGGGCTGTTAGTTCCATTTCTTGTATGCTGTTATATATTGAATTGTGCACATGTACATGTACACATCTAATCCAGAGCATCAGAAAATTATTTCACAGTATAAAAATGAGCCTAAAGACATACAGTCACACAAATAATTTGGGAAGGGAGCTGCCTTTTATCTTGCATGTGGCTTTGCAGAAGCAGGAAGCTGTGGTTTTGGTTATGCAAATCTTCCCCGAGCCCAGTTATAAGTATGGAAAAGTACAATTGTTGACAACGTTACTTTTTTTCCTTCAAAATTCAAGTATGAAAAGACTTACACACAGTATAGAGGATAAACATTCACACAAGCCAACTCCCAGGGACACATATGGGATAAGGTATTCTTCAAACTTGGCTGTGTGGAATACTTCAAAAGAATAGAAGTATATCTGAAAAATGCAGAGAGGAAATGCACCTGTGAAAAAAGTGTAGCAATTGTGATGCAGTACTAAGCTTGTGTAATAACAGCTTGGAGGAATTTGTAACACTGGCTAGAGTTGTCTCTTGTTCTGGGAATAAAGAGAACACTCAACTGCATTGATTCCACAGAGCTGCAAGGTGGTCATGACAGTCATCAAAATGTAAAGTTGCCAGCGCAAAGATCGCTCTTTTATTACTTCAAGGACACGTAAGGTTTTTGTGCTTGTCATTGCAGCCTTCTCCTTCATAATGTCATCAATTTCTGCTTGATGATCTCCTTCACCCCAGAGCTTCCTGATGGCTGTTAGGGAGAAGGAGGGGAGTAAGTTATTCTACTGGTATAGCTCCATCATGAGTGGTTATGTTAAACCCTTTAGTCTGCCTGTCCGTTGGTGTAGGTGGTGGTGTCAGTGCTGCTTGCTTCTGCCATCTGGTTGGGTCTGGGGCAGATGGCAGAGTTCTGTCTCTCTGGTTGCCAGTATAGCATATCTTTCTTATAGTGAGTTGACTTAATTGTAAACTAAGTAAACATTTAACTACATTTCCTATAATAAAAAATGAACTGCCTAAACAATTTCCTTTAAAGAAATAAAGTAGTTCCCACCAAAGTGGGAAATGTCGAATATGTTAATATATATCTATCTTTCCTCTCCTGACTGAGTAAATGAGGTGGAGTGAGCCCCATGTAAATACCGATGTATTGCCTTAGGGACCTCAGCTGTTTCATTTAGAACGGCCTCTGCTGTTACTCCATGGAACTGCACTGTGCTGCACAGATCTGCCCGGCTTGCTTGTCTTCTACAGAGGCTGTCACTCTGACATGTCTAATGAAGTAATTGAGGAATGTAAACACTCTACCTTTCCTGCAGGCTTCCTCATTGCCCTTCTGTATCAGGAGGTAGGATGGTGAATCAGGGAAAAATGGGAGGGTAACCAGTTGAACCAATGCTGAAAGTCCACTAGATGCTAACAACCATGGCCACAAAGCTTCGCTTCCTAAAATCTCCCTGGAAAGTGCATATGAAACAAAATTATGCTGAAACATGGGAATGAGTGTTCAGGAAGTTTTTCTGAGTGATGGAGATTGCTCAAATTCCATTCCAGGATGCACTGGAGCAAAACCCTGTATCGATACTTTGGCAAATTTCACTAATTTGTCTGGTTTTCTTTCTGACAATTTTAAAGGAATTATTTGGCATGTTGAAAAACTTTCATTAGGATCCAATATAGTGTCTAGAGAGATTATGAGATTTGATGAGACTTATTTAACCACTGTTTGACCACAAGATCAAAACATCTTACTAAGACTTTTCATGTACGTATCGTAAACTTTTAAGGGGAAGTCCACTAGTACAGAGGGTGTGGAGATAAGAAGAAATCAGACAGTGAGTATCACCATTTTCTGTCTATCATATTTCAAACTATAGATTTGCCTCAAATATGATCAAAACTTTTCTACTGGCATAAGCTGTGTCCTGTTAGTTGATAGGGTAAGGTTACAGAAAGATTTCTACTACTTTTAGTGTAACTTGATAGAAAGATTGGAGCATTTACCGTAGTCCAATAACCTGTCCTGTGAGTTTTCCCAGTGTCAGAAAAACAGCAACTGTGGAGTTGGTAAATCCACGCAGCTTCTTGGGTGAAATCTCTCCTACATACTGAGGATGTATATTGAGAGAAAACCCTTTAACGTAGAAGAGGATAAATGACTGTCAGAATATTTAGAAAAGCTTAACTTTCTGACTCCACCCTCTTACATTGTTTCTATTCCCTCTGTTATTTCAGTTAGATTTCTTACAAAAGGGATGATGTCTTTCACTGTTATTAAGTGCCTATTCTATTTACTTTAAAAATCATTCTCAAAGAATGGCAATACCTGTTGAGACAATCCTGGGCCAGCAAGGATGCTTGTGCTCCATGAAGGCACGAGCACATACCTGTACCAATGCCATAGAGAAAACGTCCAACCAGAATCATCTCAAAGGATTTGGCTGTTTTACTGAAGGCCATGAAAAGTGCAGCTACCAGCATGATCAGATTGGTGCACATTTGGCACTTCTTTCTGAAGAAAAAAACAAACAAACATGAGAATTTAGTGTGAAATGAGAACTTCTTGTACTCTTTTGCCTAATCTTTCTGGGACAGGAAGCCTGGTACTACCATTCCTGCTGTTCATTAATATTTTCTACCTTAGAATTTAAACAGTTGGAACACTTAATCAGTATTTCCACAGTACAAGTGGTGAAGAGATCAAAGAACTTCCATTTTGTCACCAAGACTTTTAAATGGCTAGAACTACTCATAAAATGTAAGGTTGTTCCCCAGAAATAATCTGAGTCCATGGCTCCCATTCTAGAGTTGTTCATATTAAAGACCTTCTTGGCTAAATGGGTGTGATCTGATATGGCAGAAGGACTATTTAAAGGCATATTTCAAAAGACACTCTGTGTGAATTGTGGGCTGGTGTGTTCACAACTCTGATGTCTCAGGCTCAAAGTCTTTTGCACTCGGTTGTTTTGCTGTGATGCTTGGTAGGCAAGAGTCCTCTTGCACACAGTAAGGATTCAGAGATCCTGTGTTTAAGAAGACTGTGATTCCACAGTTAGGTTATCACAGGTTAAATAACCAATAGGAGATGTGCATGATCTTGTTTCCACTCCTGGGAGACCCTCCGAGTGTGGGATGAGGCAGTGTCCCACAAGAAATTTCTTGGGGGCACTTACCTGATAGGAAAGAACACAATTGCAGGCAGGCTAAGATGGTTTGTGGAGACCCATATGAGGGGCCTCTGGATCAGTGGGTTGTGGAGCAGATCTTTAAGTGGGTCACACCAAGCAGATATGTTTGCCAATTTCTCTGCAAATGAAATTAGTGGTGTTACACACAAGGCACTGAGAACAGACCAGACTGGTGAGGAATCCTTTCTCCATCCAGTGGGAAAGATAGTTTGGAACTGACTTTAAGTAAAATGGATTGCCACGAACAGAGATGTCTCTTGGAGAATTTGTTCTGGTGCTGATGGTATCTTTACAGTGTAATTACAGGCAATATCTCTTTCTTTCTTTCTTTCTTTCTTTCTTTCTTTCTTTCTTTCTTTCTTTCTTTCTTTCTTTCTTTCTTTTTCTTTTCTTCTTCACATTTTCATTAGATTAGATCTGAATGTTTAATATAATGTCATCACCCCCAAAAGAGTGTATTTAAATGGAAATCTGTCCTTTCTTTGACACTTAAGTATGTCTTCTGCACAGTGGTTTCCAGGTAGTTAGAGTAACTGCATATAATGTGTTACAACACAAGACACACAGCTCCTTTATGGGGTTTGTAAAGCTTGGGAGATCTTTATGGAAGTCGTAGAGGATATATTGAAGAGAATATTGGGCTGGTGTGCTATCCTGCCACTTCCAGAAGCATTGATCCGGTCATGTGATGGTGAATGCAGCCTTTAAGGAATATAGTCACTGGGGAGAGCAGATAAGTAAGATAAACAAGACTGCTTGCTACTTGAAAGAGGTGGATATGCTAGCAAACCAAATCTATTGTCTTCAATCAGACTACTTCAACCAAAAAGAAGAGGTTTATTTGTTCACCTTGGTATTTCCCTGTACTTTTTGACTATTGAGTGGTTACAAGAAACACTTACTTTCTGTATTTTGTAGTCAGGTAGCCACAGCAGAGGCTCCCCAGGAATCCTCCTATCCCATAGACAGACACAATGAAGGACCACAAGAGCATGATTGTCTCAGGATGGAGGGGAGAACCATGTCGCTCTATCCAGGTTTCATTAATAAACTTCCTGATGTGCTGAAAAATAAAATGAGATTTGACTGGCTAATGTGTATAAGATCCCTTCATACTATTTGGCCATTGTACTTCTGATCTGGCTTGTGATTCTAATATTAGACTTCTTTTGAGACTAATTTTCTTAGGAAAACAAGTTAGCTGAGATCCCATTGCAAAATCTTCAAGTTTGTATCAGTCAGTAAGCTGGGGAAGCATGCAAAAAGCACATTTTCTGCCTTGCTTTGGAGGCTTGTATATTACGTGGTAAGAACTAAAACAGAAAATGCCATCCTCTTCTTTAAAGGAGAAAAACTGTTTCAACATTTGATGTTACTGTTAGCCAAAGAAAAGGTATAGATGTATCATCTGGATGCTATGTAAATCTGACATTTGTAGGAAATTGGGAGCTCAGACTCTCCATTTTGTGTTTTCAATCCTGGGGAGGTGGCTACTTACCACAGAAGGATAATTGATGACAGAAATGTGGAATCCATATGGGAAACTACCACCAATCCCCAGCACTAAGATCATTTGAAATAGTCCCCGGAACTGAACCTGCAAAACAAAAATGAAATGCTCCATCAGCTTCTTACTAGTCTAGATTTGTACGGAGCCAGAGTCTCTGTAGCCACACTTGTCCTTCCCCTTTGTTCGCTTCAAATCCTCTTGAATTTAAACATTTTTCCAAAGTGCCTCTAACCTGCCAAAGTGCACTCATCAGCCACAGTGCTGTAGCAAGACTATGTGCTAGTGTAAGAGTGGTAATCCACCACTTTGCTTGCAAGAAGAAAAAGGAGTTATAAAAGGTGTTCAGCCTTCAGATAGCACAGCTCCCACTGTAGGCCTGCTACATCTGACAGGCTGGCTGCATAAAGGTGTCAGTCATGGATGTGGGGAAGAGGGAAGCAGTTTCCTTATTTGCAATCTACAGTAACCTATGTAAATCAAAACATAATGTTATGCCAAAAACATACAGCACGAAAAATAATCAACATTTTATTGTACTCTCTGTAAATAAGGAAAAAACATAACATGTAACTACTTAGACCTTTTTGAGGTATGTGATACCACTGGTCATCTGTCCTGCTTCCAAGTGTCTGCGAGGCTATGGGGAGTTATCCTCAAAGAGCTTAGGTTGTACCTAGCAAACCAAAGCTAGGAGAGTTGTGCTTTTAGCCCCATCACGATTTGTGCAGGGTTTAACTGCCTCTCCCTTATTATTCACACATCACAGACCATGACAGTAACATCATCACTGTATAGAGGACATTGTGCTCTGTGTTCTCTTCATGTCACATATGAACTTCATGAGCACACAGCTCTTTGGAGGCCAGTGCCTGAATGAAGAGAAGCTGATAGAAAATAAATCAGGTGGGAACAAAGTAAAGCAAATGTGAATAATGATGTATTGGGAGATACTTAGAAGAACACTCCTTGTTATGCTCTTTTGAGAACTTGTTAATTAATTTGTTAACAAGTGGATTTCCCAAGTTATGACATGACAAGAACCAAGAAGCTAGGGACCAGAAGACTCTAAAATTTCTTCAAAATCCTGCCTTGAATTCAATGGATTTTCTAATTGGGAAAAACATTCAAACTAATTAAGAACTCACATTCTCACTCTTCTTTTTTATTTTGTTAGTTTTTTTGTTTATTTGGGTTTTTAAAATATATTTACAATTTAACAATTTTAATACTTAAAAAGGAAAACAAAATAGCTTTTTGCTAGCAGATGAGAAATATAGCAATAAATAATTATCACTTCTTCCCTGTTTAACACTATGGAAAGTCTTGATGGATGATATTCATTAACTTTGGATGAAATAAGGGAAGTCATTTATTTTAAAGTTTATGTCATGATTTCTTAGCCTGTTGCAATACAGTTAATCTACTCATTACTTTGGAAAGTAATCAGAGTGCTTAATAATTAGTATTGCTTTCAGTAATTCAGAAGATAAAAGTAAAGTAGCATTGTCAGTAGTGGAACTGCTGGGACATTTGTAAGATTTTATTTTATTTTATTTTATTTATTTTTCTATTGCATTGCATTGCATCTTGTTGCATGGAAAAGACCATGCAATGTGATTTTCATGGCCCCAAGCCTGATTTTTCTTGGTAATGTTTAAAAGCAGAAGAGAAAGGTGTTTTCTGTACAAATAGAGCCTTCAATCTTTAAGGAAGTCAGATCTTTAATTTTATGTTAGCTTTGTCTTTCATAAATTAGAGCCCTGAGAAAAAGTGACCAGATACTCACCAGGTTAGAGAAGAAGGTAGCCATGTCCTATGAAAAAGCCAGTTCCTGTTGCTTACTGGCTAGTACCTACCAAGAGAACCAAATGCTCACATTATGCAATAGCAGTGTCAGTGAACTAGTCCCATGTTACTGAAGTTAAATTTTACTTCAAGGGTTTTTAAGTTAATTACACATATTTCAGCTGTTGTACAAAGTTTAGAACCATTGGATTAAATATTTCAACCAATAGTCGTGTCTAGCCCAAGTAAACAAGATGGTCCTTGCAGGGAACCTGTATGCTTCATGAACTCTGTTGTGCACTAGGGGGATAGGGAACTGAGACATCAATTTTAAGTAGGAAATCATAACTTTCTTAGTTTTCAGTATAAGCTGAGAAAGATAAGACAAACTTATCTGTTGGGAATCAGATGGGGCTTGGACAGTGGACTTTGACATATAGTAGGAAAGAGCTATTCTCTCTTCATGTGACAGCAAATGGAGCACATCGTAACTTAATCATTACTTAAAGGAATTGAAATACTCCATCATTTTGGAATGGGGTGCAAACTTAATAATTCTAATGTGATTATCAGGCTTGAGCAGATAAATATTTAACAGTAGCTGATTTTATTTTGCTAGGAGAGAAAGATTCAGCATCATGCAGAATTTTGTCTGGCACTTTCATTAGTATATTTATTTCTGTGTGATGAAAAAAAGATTGCTTTGAAACTGTCCTGTAACCTCCATAGTTGGTTTTTCTTTCAGACAGAAAATTTTCAGACTTTTACTTCGTTTATTTCATAATTAAGAGAGTTCTGTATGTTTTAAGTTGGTAAATGCCTTAGTTATCTTAATTGCCATTTGCCATTTACACTTCAGTTAATGAGGATGAAGGATTCATAAAGGACTTATTGGATGCAGGCAAACATATTTACTAGAAAATACTTCACATGCAAAGAGAATTTACAGATTCTCTAGGTAATGTCTGAAATGCAGCATGTAGCACCACCCAGCAATTTGTCCTATCATTATCTGCTCCTCAACATGAAGTTGACTTCCTTGATGTGTGTTGAGGGTTAATTGCAATTTTTTTCCAGATTAGATTCTCCAGAAGAAAAGCTCTTGTTAGAGCCTTAGCTTCTAGCATGTGTGTGTGTCTAGCTGACAGCAGTTCACTGATCCAGTTTTTAAGTATTTATATCTGCCTTAGTTAGAGTCAGTATTTGAGACATATCTCACCTATTAGGTGATAACTCTGGAAGAAAATGTACATGTAGCATTCCTGAAACTTTTGAATTACTGTCCTCTCCCATGTATGTTTGAATCATACCTTTTTGCTGTTTTATCCCTTGGCCAGACTGTTACCAGAATACAGCTCTTGCTCCATTGAGCACAGGAGAAGGTTGACCTGTGCTCCAAATAGCTGTTCCACTTCATTGTCACCTTAATGTTCCATAGGGCATCTGCTCATTTCCTGGTCCGGATCTTACAGGGAAGGCTTTCTTAATAACATCTAATGGATAACTGAGATCAGAGAATCAGAGAAGTGGCTTCCTAGAGAGTTACTCCAGGAGTGCTACATGGTGCCTTTCTGCTTACATTTCCAAAGACTTCAGGTACCGTTGTAAAGGAATGAAGAATGTTTTCAGAATGACTGGTTAGGAAAAAGCAGATTCTGCTTTGCAAAGTGTTGAGATTTCCTTTCTATACTGCTATTTTTCTCCAAGTAACCTGTAGTTTTTAATCATGTTATATGTATATGGAACACTACAAAATTTCTGACTTCACGTTCCATGGATTATCTTTTAGTGTGAAGGCTTAAGTGTCCTCCAATACTAAGACAGGAATAATGAAAAACCCCAATCATGGAAGGGTATGCACACCAATACTTTTTTTTTTTTTCCTAGTCAGCTATCCCTGAGGGAGATCTTGATGTTTGGAAAGAAACAGTTGTGGAGACTAGAAGTTTTATTACATGACAATCTGCCATTTTTATTATGTTTAACATTTCCAATTAAAAGTAAGCAGCAATTAAGATGACCAACTGAATTCATATTTTGAATAATGTTATTTGAGCTGAAGTAAATATGCCAGTCAAAGCAATATCAGAGACAAGACCATTTATTTTACTGTGCAAGTCTAGAGTTTGGATTTTAACTTGTATAGTGTGCTCCACTGTGAGCCTTAGCTTTGTTCATAATCTTCCTCATAGCATTGCTTTGCTACTAGGACTGTGTGAGCCTCTCATTAATAGAGGGAAACATGCAGAATATTAGACACTTTCTAAAGAAAAGTCCCATGAGTTTGCATATTTCAAAAAAAGTTCCTGGTGAAATGAATCCCCGTGGTACTTTACAAGATCACACTATCCTACAAGTCTCACAAACACTTTTTACCTTTAACTATGTATAGCAAGAAGAAGAATTAGAAACTTGGTATCAGTTTGCCTCGAAGCTCATTCACAGTTTGAAAGCCTTCAGTATGTGAACTCAAGCACAGATATTAATTATAGATCAGTGTAGAAAATTATATTGCACAGATATCATTTGGAATGGTATATCACACTAAATCTGGAAATCAGAAAACTTGCGTACGAGATGTTTTAACATATTCTCTCACTTTGTTTCCTTATCTCTGTGCACACTACACATGCTTGTAAAAATTGGCAAAACTCCTATGTGAGACTATGAATTAAACCATAAATTGTTGTTGGAAATGCTTAAATGAATGTCTTAGAAGTTCCTTATGTTAGAGTTACATTTCCCACTTTTATTGTAAATATTACCTAGCTCTCTGAGTCTGACAGAATATTCAAGGCATAAAGTATTTACAGTCATCTCTACAGCTGTCAATCAGCATCTACACTTGCAGGGAACAATAACAGTCTGTAGTGATTGCACATCCCTGAAATATGAGTATATGTGATCACTCCCCCTAACTGCTGGTCAAAGCCTGGTGCAGAAGGTGTAATCATCTGTGATGTGATTTGTAGTTATTGGAATATGCTTCTTTTTAAAGTTTAGCTTATGGAATTCTTCAGTGATTTCCACGATTGATTTCCCTTTTGTTTCTGGAAGGAAGAGGTGGATAATTATCCCTGAAGTGAAAAGTACTCCCATAAAGATGAGGAAGCAGAAGTGCTTGAGTCTTTCCTGCAGGGAAGAGCAAAGTGAGAAAAAGGGCAAGATGAGCATCTTTTCTTTTGTCACTTTCTTGGCACAGTTTTTGCCTTTGGGTCCAAAAGTACTTTGAATTTGATTCAGAGTTCTTTGCATTTTGATCTTTGACAAGTATTTCAGTGAATAAGTATCTCTGGCAAATCAGAGCCCTTCAGTTACAAAAGTAGACTGGGGAGAGGAGGTGCCAAAGCCCCTCTAGGCATCATTGTCATCTCCTGCTTCTCTTCTTCCTCCTCCCATGGCCAACTTTAGCTTAGTGGCCCTGGGGGCTGTCCCATGGAAAGTTACTCACCACAATGAAGGGGAAGGTTGTTCCGATCACAAAGACACCCAGCCAGTTAACAACTGCACTGATCACAAAAGCAGGTGGTCTGCACGAGAGCTTGAAAATTTCAACCCTAACAGAAACTGTGGCACCAGCTGAAAGGAAAGAAGAATAAGAATTATTACTAATATCAACAAGTAATAACTGTTTGGTTTGAACATTTGGATTGAGAGTTACCATTACACAGTCAGCAAATGTATGGTGCTATCATGGACTAGCACTCAAAAGACTTTTGAGCATGTCACTGGATTTTATAAAGTAAAATGTTTGTGACATCTTATAATCTTCTAGACATCAGAATATTAAATGGTAAATTATCCAAATACATTTATTGGGGATATTCAAGAATTAGGTAGTTAAGACTTGGGAAAGCCTGATGTCTCATGAAAGATGCTGTGTAAGGATGGAAGAACAATTATTGCTGCTAACAAGAATTACCAGCATGATACAGCTAGAATGCCAATGAGTGATCTTCCCAAGTTTACTTCCTGTGCATTTCAGTTAGGTTTTGAAGTCAAAGGACTTCAACAGCTTTGAGTTAGGAAAACAATTAATCTCTGCCATATGGGAACAGGAATATTTTAAAAATTAATAGGCTTTAAAAAAAAAATGTAAAGAGGAGCAGGTAGTATATGCTAGGAAAAGAATTACTCCAAAATAGGTCTTCTGCATGGCTGGCTGTGTGGGTTTGGTTTTAACATTATACAACACTGAATTTAAAAGGACTCTTGCTTTTCTTTGACTTTCTTCTTTCTTAGTATTAAAAAACAAACAAACAAGAAAACAGACAAAAAAACCTTTTACCCATCTGCTTTTGCTCTACTTTTGCAGTATTTTTCCACTGAGTACTTTTTGCTGTCTTTCTCTTCTCTTGTTATCAAAACCCAAACCTGATGGTATTGAAGTTTCTGACCAATGATTCAACCCACAATATTTAAATGACTATAAGATCCGGTTAAATGAATTTATTTATGCTAAAGGTTATGCAAAATTGTATTTTCCTAGTTATATTAATGAACTCAGATGACTCGATTCTCTTATTTCTTTTGAATGAAGTACTCACCTGGTCCAACTCCAAAGACAACTGTAAACAAGATAATCAGACAAAGGCTGCAGTATGGCATCCAGAAATACCAGTCCTAGGAAAAAAGCGTAACAAATTTCTGGGTAAAATCTGTTGGTAACCATAGGTCATAAATTCCAACATTGCGCCTCAAGAAGAAATACAGAGTGTGGGGGAACTGGCAGAGAAATGTGAGTGTTTTTTCCTGTGAATGGGGCAGTGAAGTTTTTGTTAGGTGAGCAGAGAAGCAGGTTTGCTGGTGCAGGGCAGCCGTCAAGCTTGAAATTGAAGCAAGTTTGGATAGTACTTTTCCACCCTGTCCTCCTTTCTTTTTGACCCCACAGTGCTTCCCCCCATGGTGCTTCCCCCAAGCCTTCGAGATATGGGAAGGTCAAATCATATCTTTCTTCACTGTTGTTAAGGTATAAGTTCAATAAATGGTACTGAAAAGGAATTTTACTAGATCTTAGTCAAGAAAATACAAGATTTGATGCTTTCAGAAAAAAATTTCTCCCTCCTATGTTTGAGATCCTTCATGAATGAAACAACAATGGAGTTCTGCTGCCACCTTGCTTCAAGGATAATTTTACAGTAGTGTCTATAGAGTAGCTCTTGGATGAATACTGGTAACCCAGGAGATTTGCTTCTGAAGAAGCTACAGTAAAGGCACGGTGTTATAGAGGTGAACACAGTCCCCAGTCTGTGAACAAATATGTGCATTCCCAGTATCTTCTGCAGCAAAGTTAAATCTCAAATTAACTGATGCAAAGAGTCTGGGGCTTTGTTTTTAATTGTAAAAAGCTGCATGAATAGAAACGGACATTTTCCCAGGACTATCTTTTGATCTCTGCAGGCCTGTGTTGGGTGCTTGATGTCTGATGAAAGCAGGAACCAGTGCTAATATCCTGGTGGTTTATGTTCTCCTTGCTGTGTTCACAGGATTATGTTGAAAGGAAGGCAGGAGTACAAGAGACTACTTTCTGAGAGAGGGTTTAAACCTAAAGCTTGATCTTTAGGATATTCACCTCCCAGAGGGTAAGATGGGAGAAGTTATTTTGGCCCATCTAAGACTCACTTTCTCAGTGGCATGGTCCTGCCTGTGAGGATATATTCTATAGAATAGATAGAGAAATCTGCCATGAAAAGAGTTTCTTTACCTGTAGGGAGAGAGTCACAGTGATACCGGCTAGCAGTGAACCCATGATCCAATAGCCTCCTCTTAGGAGCACTTTCCTGCCCAGTCGCTCAATGATGGAGCTCTGAAGGATAGAAATCACATGGTATCCATGCCAGAAGGGCAAACTGTCACCCATTCCCCTAGTAATGTAACTTACACAGACTACAGCAGCTACAAGTTCAGAGAGTCCAACAGAGAGGGTCATATAGGAGATCATTCTTTCATCAAAGCCAGCTGCCTGCAGGACTTCAAAAGTATAAAAATAAATCTGGAAGGAAAAAAAAAGAATCAAACCAAAACCTAAAACAGTAAGAGAGGAAAAATAACAGATTTTTTTACCCATACTTATGTGACACTGCCCTGGATAAGAGCTGCTAACCAAGGACCATGAAGCTCAACTTTGGAGTTACCTAGAATTCGCCACTCTTTTTGGTAGCATTCACTTTATTGGTGGGACAATAACATTGTAAATTGTAATTAATTATCTATAAAAGAGAAAAGAAAAGGATCTTCAGCTGCTGCAATGTAGTTAGGTTTGAAGAATCCTGATTTACGTGCTTTCAGAAACAGCCAGGTATACCATCACCTTGGAGCCTATCCAAAAACATAATTGTAGGATATACTCTTCATTCTCAAGAAAAGCATGGGTTATGGAGTCGTGAGGGGGTAAAACAAGCATCTTTTCTTTTCAAGTACCTCTGCTACTTTTTGGAGATAGTCTGAGATGATAAAAATCCCAGCTTAAGCTGTGTTAGACTTAGCTGTGTATTTCCTTTACAGATGTTGCTACATTGTGATGTTAGAGGTAGAAAATCATGCAGGCAAGTGCAAAGCTGTGGCTTCAAAACAGTCCCAGAAGGAAGGGAGAACTGCAGAAGCTACTGGAACAGTGAGTATGCTCATTGATTAGCTTTAAAGGTAGAGCAAGTGTACTGCCACCACAACATCTTAGGATGCTAAGAGCTGGGGGCCAAATAGCAGCAGTTGCAGAGAGCGGTAAAAACTATTTTGAGGATTTTGCCAATATAGGGTGTGCTCACTTGTAACAGTGCATTCTGGGGCCTTGTAATGACTTCAGAAAAAGGCTATTAAATAAGCCTAACTACTGAGGAAAGTAACTCCAGCAGGGACCAACAGCTGGGCCATGGGATGTCACAGGAGAGCCTGGCCAAGCTTTGCAGACTACTGCTGCTGCTCCTGTAGGAGGGCTGGCAGACAGCAAATTGTAAAAATTGGAAGGAGCTGCTGGGAGCCATGATGTCTCCTTTAAAGCTGTCAATAAGTGTTTTGAGACTTTAAGGGGGAAATACACTCAACTGCATTGATGCCACATAGCTGCACTGTGGCTGTCAGAATAACTATCATGTACAGCTGCCAACGGAAAGCTGGTTCTTTCATTAGCTCCAGGACACTCAAGATCTTGGTGTTTTTCATTGTTGCCTTCTCTTTCATGATGTCATCAATGTCTGCTTGGTGATGGCCTTCACCCCAAAGCTGCCTTATGGCTGTGGAGGAGAAGGAGAGTGAGACCTGCCACATTAATTCATCTGTTGCTTTTTGCCTAAGGAGATTGTTGCATGGGTGATGCAAGTGTCTGGCAGTACAGCATGCATGGGCTGTGGCTGTGGTGTGAGGCAGACATGTTCCTATAGAATGTTCCAGTGTGTTGGTCTCCTCCTGCACAGAGGGACCTGTTCTGACAAAGGGGCCTAGTGAGGTGCACAATGACTCCCTCCCTGCGCAACGGTTCTCATTCTCTCAGGGTATGAGCAGGGGACACAGCCAACAAGAAGACCTGAGGGGTGTTCTGCGGACCCCTGAAGTTCAAACAGCCATTTATCAGTTATCACTGGACTGACTACTTAAGTGGTGTCAGCTGAATGTGAAAGGTTTTGTAATACAGAACTGCAGAGGGAAGTAGTTTCATGTTCTAGGTGGGGACTATGACAAAAATATACTTAGTGGGTATTCAGATAGTCATCTGAGAAATGAGCAGCTTCGTCCTGTTTATTTTTTCATATGGGGAGAGCAAACATCACAGACCAATTGAAAGCCAAGTGAGGAACAGGAACTGGATTCCTCAGTTACCTTTTCTGCATCCATCCTGGTCTCCTTTATGCATGAGGAGATATGGTGGGGACTCAGGGAAGAAGGGCAATGTGACTAGCTGGACCAGTGCTGGAAGTCCACAGGAAGCCATCAGCATGGGCCACAGGGACTGGCTGCCCAGCAGCTCCCTGGTGGGGATAAAACATTTGTGTAGAATAAAGGTTCATTGGATGTGTTTTGAGGAGAGAAAGGAATAGATGGAAAAACAGAGGAAGAAGCAAAAGGTAGAGGGTATCCAGAAATGATCTGAGTGGGAAATCAATTGTATTATACCTTTGTCCTGAAATTTGCCCTACGGCTTTTCCCAGTGACCAAAAGAAAGAGGAAGTAGAGTTTGCAAATCCACGCAGCTTCCTAGGGGAAATTTCCCCAACGTATTGATGATGTAGAGGAGCACAAAGACCTTGAGGTGAGGAGACAATTATGAGAGAGAAGAAAGAAGAAATTCATAAATATTGGAAATAAAATTGCATGTAAATAATTGTTAGGGAATATAGTGGTCTCATGCACCAAATTGTTTCTTACACCTCAACCCACCTATGAGATTTTTCAGTACTAGATTTTTCTAACCCTTTCTACAAAAGTATTTGGTTCTTGTCCTTTTTGCACAATGCAGTTTTCTGATTGTGAGAAATAAGCAGTTTTCCCTTCGTGCTGTAGGTGTAGCCTAATCATAGTATCTCTTGTGAGCCTTGGTGTATTTTGAAGGACACAGAGAAAGGGAAGTGCCAAACAACTAAACACCCTGCAGTAATATTTAATTTGCTTGCAGATAACCCACAAAAACTCAACCTTTTCTGACACTATGCTATAAAAGAGCTTTATGGTAGATCTATAGCAGATTAAAATATACAGTGTTATATTCAATGTTGATTTGGGGGGAGACACAAATATTTCTTTTACACTGTGCATCAATAATTTTGATGATTTCAGGCAGAGTTGATGTTTCTAGCTATTAGTGAAGTATGTAATAAATCAGATATTCTGAAAGCTAGTCTGGGAACAAGAGCTTTTTCCTGTTACATTGCTTACAGTCCCTTTTATGTTTTGAAAGCACCTGGCTTTATGTGATGTTAAAACAATGGAGATATGAAGTCTCTTCAACAAAAATTAGGTCTTTGCATGAGACATGATGCAGGTTCTAGATTATGGCAGGGTGAGTGCATGGTTAGTTCTGAAAGCATAACTGTTGTTCTTTGATATGAATATGTCAGAGAAGTAATGTACAAAATACAGTTATTTGAAATATAGCCATTAATTTCTCATGAAGTATGTTAAAATAGGCATCCCTCTAAATAGCCAAACTGAATGGAATAGCAGCTTTTTGTGTAGGAGACAAATACAAGGCATGCTGATACCACCAGAGAGGATGTTTTCGCTGCATGTGGTCTACCTGCCAGAAGCAATTTTGTCTGATTATGCTCAGCTCTTTGTACTAACCTGAAGGACTTACTCCTTTGAAACAGGTTGAGTACACTTATAAAACATACCTGAAATATGTTCAGATACAAAATTAAATGGCCATGACCTTGAACAGCCTGGTTCTCTGGAGCCTTATGAGAATACTAGCTTTAAAACACATTCCATGTAATTTCCAGTACTGTTAACCAGAATTAAGATATTATACATATTTTTTTTCCATCAGAAAAAACCCAAAACTTGTTTCATATTGTATCAAAACATTTGTAACAGCTCTGAATATTTATGCACTTGGGAAAGCTGAATTTCATTTGGTATCAGTGAAATTAGTAGTAATTACGTTTTTTATTTCTGGATGTTATGCTCTTTATTGCTGTCTTCTGACAAGGGAACACTTACCTGAATATTTCCTTTTCCTAGTGGGGGGTTATTATTTACTTCAAATAAAGATGTAAAATTTTGGGAAAGCCTGCTGACCTGTGGAGAAATCACTTACCTGCACTCATTCCACACATGAAGCGTCCAATTAGAATCATTTCAAAGGACCGGGCTATTTTACTGCAGCCCATGATAGATGCTGCCACTATCATGAGCAGGTTGTTGCACAGTAGACATTTCTTTCTGTAAGTGCAAGAGACTAAATAGAATTTTTGTAAACCAGAAGAGAAATAGCACTTATGGTCCTGGCATGTAGGATGTCTTTGGTGAAATTGTCTTGCTAGTTTTGTAAATTATACATATGTGGTTCAGGACAAAGTAAGCCCTTCCACACTGCTGCTTCTGGATATTCTGGACTCACATGTATCTTGGCACACAGCTAGACCTGGGAATTCGGAAACACTTTTTGTAGTGTAGTAGGGTTTTGTAATGGAGAAAAGTCTTAAAGCTTTTCTGCTCTTGAAAACCTCAACAGTCATTTCCTTAAGCTAAGATTCAGTTGACAAGTTGTCTTTAAACATACGTACTTGCCATACTTGACAGTCAGGTATCTACTTCCTGAAGAACCCAAGAGACCTCCTATACCAAAGATGGACACAGTGATAGACCACAGGAACAAGAGGTTATCCTGATGGATGGGGTAGCCATATCGCTCCAGCCAAGTTTCATTAATGAAAGCCTTAACATGCTGAGAGAGAAAAAAAGAATGTTCATTAACAACTGTGACTCCAGTGCATGTGTTATATGGTATTTAGAACATAATTTTGCTGCTTCAGCTAAAGTCACTACTTCATGCAGACTCTAAAAGAGTGAGTTAGCTATTAGACATAATGTAGCGGAGTATGGTGTGTTCACTTTGTCATTAAAAGGAGTTTTGAGGAACTGAGGCACAGACTTGTAGTGAAGAATAGCATCAGATGAGACCACTGAAGTAGGCTTCTGTGCTGTAGGTTCATAGGGGAGACAGATGCCACCCCAGTCAGCATGCATCTTCTGAGGAACAGTTCTATAAATGACAACTTGTAGGTCTCTCTCTTTTCTTCTATCTTCAACACTTTGACATATTCTGCTTTACATGATAGCATAGTAATGAGAAACAGTCATGAGAGGAGAATAGAGTGATTAAATCCTTGCTGATCGCCAGAAAGGAGCATCCTCAAGTAGGAATGTAGACTCAGTGCCACCAATAACCAGTGTGCCTACCTGAGACATGTAAGTAATGGTAGAAATTTGAAAGCCAATTTGGAATGTTCCACCGATCCCCAGGACAGTGATCATTTGAAAGAGTCCCTGGTACTGTACCTGCAGAGGTAGAACAAAATCTTCTTAACCTTATTTCTTGGAATGTGCCTTTCATTCTCCAAAATGTCTCATTTCTTCAAGAGATTTGCAGATAGGTATGTTCCCTCTGATTACCCTTCTGTGAAGTATATATCCCCCCATCCCTCTACATCCAATTCAAGAAATTGCAGCCTTTATCTATGGAAACCACTACATTTCCTTCACTTTTCCCCTCCTTGATAATTAGTCAACAGAGTAGCAAGCTGAAGGTCATTCCACACTCCAGGGCTAAAATATGTGAGAGTGGTTTTGAGGATGGAGGTCTTACTTTCCTCTCTGGTCTCTGAAGAATGGCCGGGCTACCTGCAGATCAGACCTGTGCCCACACAGTAGTGACCAGGTCCTCTGTACCCACACCTTTCCTGTCTTATCTGAACTGCTGTGCCAGCTACCTCTCAGGGCCTTGAATGGTGGGCAGTGATCCCTCAAGTAAGGTTTTAGGGCAAGGCTTCCTGAAATTGCCCCACAGCAGCCAAAAATAATTAAAATGAAAGAAGTCTGAAATGGGGAAATTAAAAAAAAAAAGAGGTTAATGTTGCTTGTAGCATGTTTTTTCACTCAACTGTTGTTTCTGTCAGTATGGCAGCCCTTGGAAATCCATGGGGTTTTTTACCTAAACAGAGAGGAGGAAAAGGAAAAACAAGGATGGAGCAAGGAAAAGTCTTGGGACAGAATTTCCCTTCTGCAATTGTTCTGCTCAAGCTGTGCTGTTGGAGGAAAGTCTCTTTTCTAGCTTTTATTACCATCATCAGTTGTAACTCTTGACCCTTCTGCCTTTTTTAAGCTGTATGGTCATCTTAATCCCTTGGGAGCTTTGAGAACAAGCATCCCACTTTGATGTTGGTTCCACATCTGAGTATACAAAAGCAGCATGGTACTTAGGTTTTCACTACAGCAGCCTTTGCAGCAGGACCTAGTGAATATGCTATGGAACAATGAAAAATTGCCAGCCTTTCAGAGGTGTCCTGCTGTATTCCTCTCTCCTGGATGAGAGGTTAAGTGTGCCCTGCACAAGCTGGGAGCTCTTCCTCGAAGAGATATTGTCCTAACTGGAGGTTCTTCACTGATAGGAGAGTTCAAGACACAGCCACAGCCAGGATGTAAATGCTGCAGGCTCCCAGAAACATCCTTGTCAAGATGTGACAGCTGCCAACATCCAGTCCTCTTCCCTGCCTTTCAAAACCTCTGCCTGCTGTCTCTTGCACTAAATTATTGGTCATATATTGAACAAACCTTTTTTTCAGCAGGTAAGCAAAGCAAATTATGTTTGAGGGTAAGCAAATATTTTCCAGTAAAGGAAAATATTTAAGAAACATTAACATATTGATAAAAATATGACAAAGATGGATGGCAGAGCATATCAAGTGCAAACATCACTAATATCTCAAAATGGTGCAGAACCACTTCTGAGATGCTTTTTGTGAATAGGAGCCTTGTTTTTACTGAGATACTGATTTTCTTTTCTTTGGAACAGTAGTAGTGTACAAAAATGTGACAGATGTAAATACCCCACCAAGTACTTACCAGGTCTGCTAGGAAGCTGGTCATTTCTGACTAGGGGCTGGTTGTCCAGTGTGTGATGTGTCTTTGTCATCACAGGCTTCTGTGTCTCCTTCCTCCTGGTATGGCAGTGGGCATTTGGCTTCAAGGACCAGAGTTAAATTTCTACTCTTTTGTCTTCACTCCCTTATATTTACTTCGACTGGCCAAAGTTAACACTGCTGGATTAAATATTTCAGGAAATAATTGCATCTAGTCCAGTCTGCAGGGGGAATGTTTCAATGCAGAGGAAGTTTGCTCCTGTGGGGTAGCAAGGGCTTTGAACAGGGAAAGGAGTACTGTTCAGTCAAAAAGATCCAAACATTTTTCCAGGAACAGTAAAATTCTTTACTTCTATGATACAGATCAATGTGTATATCAGACAGAATCTGTACAAAGCAAAAAGCAGCTGGTACAAGGTTTAGGTACTGTTATTTATTACCTAGTAAAGTATGTGGTGTTCTCTTTCAGAGTCATTGATATAGTAAATAATGTTTTGGCAAGTTTTGAAGCCTAATTCTGCTGTTTTGGTTTATGTATCAGCTAGACTCTAGTGAGGAAGGGCATTTCTTGTCTGGTGTTTATGGGGATGTTTGTCAGATGGGTATGTTGAAAAGGCAGTAAAAGATACTGTGTCTGGCAGAGACTTTTGGACTAGAGCATCAGGTCCTGAAGGCTCCATTTGAAACAGCTGCTAAGATCCACTTGCTCATGAGAGTAATCAAAGAAGGTAAAAATTTCCAAATGAGTTAGGATGGCACAACTGGGATCTTAATCCTTCAGGTTTCAGCTTTGACACAGAACAACTCTCAAATCAGTGTTGCAGCCATTGAAAAGGCACCTTTGGTTCCCAGAGGCTCCTCTCTTGTGAGGTGAAGCTCAAACTGTAGCTCAATGTGGCTTCTGCTAGAGACAGCATTTGGAAGAAAAAGTTCTGTCTCAGCGTGCAGTTGAGGCTCTGTGCTGTTCCTGTTTTCACAGTCTTCTGCTTGCTCGCTCTTATGCCAGGCGACTTTCCCCCACCCCCAAGGCTTGAGGTACTGAATCCCTCAGTAAATGCCCAAGCTCACCCTTAGGACTTGTATTTCAGTTCATAAAACACAGAATGCAACTATTTACAGAGGAGTTTACTGCAAATACTGTGAGTCTAAAGAAAAGAGAAAAAAACCCCAACATGTTAATAATGAAACCTTGGTTACTTGTGTAATTCCAGATGTTGCCTATATAACAGCATGCTGTTTATTCTGGCTTGCAATAGCATTTAGAATGATTTGGAATTTTAAAAAGTATTTTCTCTTGAACATTTGTCATCATTATTTAGTGTTTGACCTACAGAAGTGAAAATAGAGGTGTTAATGACGGGTGAATTTCCTGAGAAAGAAGAGGGCATTCACATAAAGCTTTTTCCTCCGTCTTTTCACTATTGGTACAGCTATTTTAGCTCCATGAAAAGAAGTAAAAATAAGGGATGAGAAGGCTCTAGCAGGCAGTAGATCAAAGAGGCTGTGCTCTGCCTTCTAGACAGTTTTATTACCTCTCCTGACCACAAAAGCAACAGCTACTGAAGTAATATTATTTACAGAACATAACCTTTGCATAGAGTCATAGAATCACAGAATGTTTTAGGCTGGAAGGGACCTCTAGAGGTCATCTGGTCCAACCTCGCTACACATCTCTACCTAGGGCAGGTTGCTCAGAGCCCCATCAAGCCTGACCTTGAATGACTTCAGGGATGGGGCCTCTACCACCTCTCTGGGCAGCCCATTCCATTGGTCTATCACCCTCATATTAAAGAACTTTTTTCCTAATATCCAGTCTAAATCTATCCTTTCCTAACTTAAAACCATTGCTCCTTGTCCTATCAAAGATAGACACAAGCATAACCCTGACACACTAATGGTGATGCCACTGCTTGTATTCAGTTCTGTTGGGTGCCAGCTGCAGCCTCACAACAGTGATTTTGGTCCTGATGCACGGTCCTGTACTGAAATAAGTAAGACTGGATGGCATCTAAATTTCCATCTGCTTCTTTAAGGTGTCAGTCACAGCAGTGAAGTAGTATGAAGCTGAGAAAACTAAGAGAAAAAAAGCCTATTTTGTTTTATTTCTCCCTTTGAGTAAAAATAGGCAGGGTGAGTAGTAAAAACAACTGGAGGTGTTGCTTGCAGGGATATGAGAAAGAGGCCTCAGCATGGGGCTAAACCATCACACACACGTTAATATTGGTGGGTTAATCATACACTGCCTAGTTTATCAGTAACTGCAAGAGATGCAGGAATAGTGAGCATTTGGGAGAACAGGCCTCCTGAGGTTTGGCACATTGGATTTGTGCAGCCTGGGAGGATGAATGCTGAAGATGGAAAGGTTCCCTAAGTAGCGAAGGTGCCAAGCAATACTATTTGTGAAGAATTAACTTTTTGTTGGAGACACTGGAGCTGTATCATAGTAAGAATGGCTGGACTTCATAAGAGAGGGATAGAGAGATCCAAGGCTTGTGCTTTTAAACCTGACATGGTGCTGTGTGGCAGTGGTGAACAGTCCCACTGCAATGTTCCAGATGTGCTTTTGCTGAGACAGGTTCCTGCAGAAGGACTAGCAAAGACAAAGTGATGCTGAACAAGATGACAACAGAAAATTCTCTCTTCTCTATGTGCAGAAAGGTTGGGACTTCTGTAAAGTAGATAAGAAAAAGAGAAATAGGAGAGTAAAATCAGAGAGAAGGAATTGACAAATGATAATGGAAGTTACCACAGCAGAATACACTATTGATCTAGTACAGTGCCAACAGTGAAGACTGATCCTAACATGTATTTTTCCATGTCTATTTAGCTACTCTATGGCTTTATGTCTGTTCAGCACAGTTCAGAGGTACTGTCACTTACAACTGTACCACATTGTGAAATCTGTGCAAACTGGGAAAAGAACAGCATAGAAGAAGATAAATGTTATATTTGTGTTTCACTGGTCTCATGCTGTTCTATTTTCAAATAGGTGACTCAGGCATTAGACATTCCTCTTTACAACATCATTAGGGAAACTGCAAGCTGTATAGAAGCATCGTCACAGGGCATGGTGGCAAAAAGAAACATAAGATGGATGCAGGTAGCACCTTGTTAGTCTTTTTGGAGGTGTGGGCACAGGAGCTGTTGTGGGAAGGTTAATGTACACAAGCCAGTGTGCCCCCAGTGTTACTGCAGAATAAATGTCCATAATACAAAACTTCTTTTCTTAAATAACATGGTGTATTTATATGGCACTTGGCCAGCTCAGTGGAGCTCTCTCTGTTAGGTAGGTAGTGAAATACCAGTTTTGCAAATGGAGTGGTAGACAGATGGGCAAAAAACTTCCAAAGTCAAACCAGCAGCCAGTTGATAGCCAGAAGTAAATCTCATGAGAGCTTGACTCCCACCCAGATACCACTTTTTTTATAGTGTTTGCAAACTTAAACTGTAGAATTTTCTTATGGATACCTAAGAGATTTTTAGTGTGTGGAGAAGGGAAGATACCCAACTGCAATAATGCCAGAAAATTGCAGAGTTATGATAAAAACACACAGCTGTCAGTGCAGAGTCTTCCATCACCTCCAGCACATTCAAGGTTTTGAAGTTTTCCATCACTGCCTTTTGTTTTTGCAAATTGTCCATTTCTCCCTGGTGCTGTCCTTCACTACACAATTTCCTCACAGCTGTGAAGAACAAAGAGGAAGGCTTGATACAACTGTATTAGTCATGTATCATTTTGTTTGTACATGCAAATTTATTTAGATTATTAATTAGTTATTCCCCTATTTTCAGATTTCATATTAACAAGCACGGTATGAGAACACCAGTGACATATGGTTATACCCTGTGTTCACAGTATTGCAGAAAATAAGATCCTTCTCACAGCTATTAGTATATAAACATGAATTAACACTGTACAATTGTCAAAACATCAGTATAGTCTCTGATCTTTCTTTCCCTGTCTGATCACTTGGCTCTTGCTACAGCATCTTGGAAGTGCCTTCCTTGAACCTGAACAGAGAAACTGTGGTTACAATCGCTGGCAGCTCCTTGCATTGCATTGCTCCTTGCATTGGCATATTGATTCATTAAAGGGCTTTGTGTTTGTATGCATGTGTGTTTTCATCTAGAATTACAAAGACAAGCTGTATCTAGACATGTTTGTTGGAAAGAGTTTATAGCAAATTGAGGCAATTTATGCAGTTTGCTGACAAGACTGTCACTATTTCAGTCAGGTGGCTGTGGTACCCAAATTACCTAATTTAAAATTATCTCACATGATGTTCCATGAAAATGTTGACTGCCTGTGTTAACATCTGTTAAGTGGAGAGACTGATGTGTTCATTGCCTGGACATGTCTGCTCAAAGGCAACCACAGTCCAGCCCTTACTTGCTTCTTCTGTAGAGAAGGGGGAGTGGGAAGAACTATGAATGGAAAGTCAGTGCAAACAATTTGCAACTTATTTTGGGAAGCATCCTTTACATTTTGACACCATTACCAACAACTCCTGAAGATGCTCTATCTGCTTAAACTTTTTTTCACCCTGGCTGCATAGTTGTTTGCAGAGATTTGAAAACCAGTTCTGAGGGATCCACCAACTCACACAACACAAAGAACATTACAACCAACCACCGGTACGGAACCTGAAAGGAATAGTACAAGCTCAGCACAAAAGGAACTGGTAATATCATAGTCTCTGCATTTCTAGGATACCCTCTTGTTTGATGATGCTTAAATCTTAGCAGAACATGCAAAGAACCAATGCAAAAAAAAAAGACCTGATAGATAGAGGTTCTGGCTTGTGAGTTGTGTTGCTCTTCTTCACATTATTTAATTAACCAATCCACAAAAACACTCTTTTCAAATGCAAAATTTCATATCACTACCAGGCTACTAGCTAGGAAAGCTTAATGGTATCCCAGTTGTAAACAGGAAGGTGTGGGAGCAGGTGAAAACAGTATGGAAATGCCTCACCATTTAAATACTGGAGAACTTTTAATTTTATTTTTTTTTTCCAAACAGTTTATCTATCCAGCTGGTACTTCCTTGAAAGATTCTGTGATGATTTAGTCCAGAAAGTGTTGTTCAATATTTTATTTTTAAATGTTAGCTCTAATTTTTACAGTAACAAAACTAGAAAAACCATCCACTGTCCACCCTATTGTTTTTAAAACAGTTTGGTACGTGTGTATTGCATTTTCTTTAGGAATCATAATTGCACCAGACAACCTCTTAATTCTTCTGAAAGCTTAGTATTAGCAGCTGATACTGCCAGCTGGAGTACTCACCACTTCTGAAAGGAGCTTTTCCATCTTCTATCAAAAGGGTGGCTGATGCCAGGCAGACAGAACTCTCTTAGACTGAGGAAATGTTTTCTGTCAGGCCTTTTCTGCACCTTCTGCTTAAGTAACCATCTGACTTGGAGATTGAGGTTAATGTTTACTTTGTATGATTTCTGTTGCCTGATGTTTTTTCAAGCAATTAGTGCTTAAAATGGATGGATTAAATATTTCAGTGACTCAATAGGAGACGTCCCTCTGAATGGGAACATTTTGTAGCATGAGTGCTCCCTATTTTAATACAGGGAATGAAACCAGATTGAATATAAAATCTAAGCCAGGTTTCAGTTGCTGTAAACACGTCTGTGCTTTAATATCAAAGCTTCTTCTGTGGCTGTTCCTTTAGAGGTAGTGAACACATTATTTGAAATTTTATAATAGAAAACTCCCTAAAACTCAACCCTGATTCAGTGCTCCAGCACTATGATAATCAATATGAATAGTTAAACTGCGGAAAGATGGGACTTACGGTCCTACTAACGAGGAGGCATGGTATACCATTTGTAACTGGGACACAAAATGGAAAAACAATTGGTTGTCTTATAAGAAGGTAGAAGAGTTTGGGGGTGAAGTGATTAAATGCTGCAGCAGTCAGCAGGATTAACAGCTCTTGACCAGCAGCAGTACATGGGTACTGGGGAGCACAGCAGTGTATTCTGATGTGTGCTGGAAGATTGTAGTGTGTCCTAGGCTAGTACATGGCTAGCAGACACTGGCTATCAAAGCTTCTGCTTTCTGGTTTTGGAGCAGTTATTTATAAAATGGGCTGAATTTTCAAAGTGTCTGCTCTCTCAGTACTGTCTTAAATTGCCTTACTCCCAGTCTCAGTCCAGGGCTCTGGTCCTCTAACTCTCAGCACTGCCTGTGTTTGCTAACCCTGGTGCCATCTATGAGGTACACAGAATGAGGTCGAATGTGCCGCTTACACTACAAAAAACTTGCTCCAGGATTTGCTACAACTGATGTGCATGGAGGGTGTAGTCAGTTTGCTCCAGAGGATGCAGGTGAGAGTTCTTCTCTACCAAATGCCCAGGGATCAGGGCTGGTGCCTGACTGCTGTTATAGAGACAATCAGGACATATGGTTATTTTATGTCATCTCAAGAAAATAGAACAAATTGAGATCTCTTTGTTATTCTACCTGGTATTTGTCTATGTGAAGTGTTCATGTCAATACTAAGTCCTTTACAATGTTATATCATAAAGAGATGACATGAAAATTATTTGCAAGAACTATGTTTATGTTTCTTTCTTTCTTCATCCTGCTCTTAATCCTGAGCAGAGCTTTCTTACAAAGTAACATAGAGGCAAATCCTGTTTCTTTAAAGTGATCACAAAGGAAAAAGACTTGAAATAAAATTGATGTGTTGTGCCTTAAAATTTTTTCCATATGCCAATTCTGAGAAACATCTGTAGTTACTAATGTCTTCCTGCTACAGAGATGTCCTAGGAAGAAGCCATTGTCTCTCACCATGAAAAGCAAAGATTGATATAAAATAGGACTACTTAGATTAATGACAAGCTATCTGAGGATTTCTTTTTAGATTACAATTTATTGATAAAAGTCCATGTTAACGTTTAGCTCTCAGTTCAGTTTTGAGACAGGGCTTTTTGTCAGTGGAAGTTGCTTATGGTGGCCTATCAGAGCTTGGTGCAGAATGTCTTTTCTTCAGTAGCACTCTTCTCCACAGTCTGATGACATTTCTTCTTAAATTGACACGTTTTGAATTCTTCTGTGATTTCGGAAATGGACTTCCCTTTTGTTTCTGGGAGGAACAGGTAGATGAGAACTGCTGAAACAACCAGGACAGCAATAAAGATGAGGAAGCAAAAGGGACCAAGAAGCATCTGGAGATAAAAACAGAGTAAGATGAGTGATTTCCCTGGCAACACTTGCCCCTGTAGGTTTTTGAAAATTGTTGATTTGTCCCTGTGAAATAAGCAATAAGTTTGTTTTACAGAAGAAATATTTATTTGTCTCTTCAGTCTATTTTTGAGGCAGCAGATGATGTCTGAAGTCTAGGGAAGTATTTCACATAAATGGTCTCCATATGCCAGTAGCAATAAAGGATTCACAGCTTTGATCATCTACAAGGCATTTCATCCTATTCCCTGTCCAGACCAGCCTAGAAAACCAGATTAAATTGATAAAGGAAAAGGGAAGATTTTAATCAAGTTACATACAACAGCAAAGGGGAAAATCATTCCGGTGAAAGTGAGGCCTAGCCAAATGACGATTCCACCAATTACAAAAGCAGAAGACCTTGTTGAGAGGGTGAAGATTTCATTCATGACAGATGCAACGGCTCCAGCTGAGGAAAAACCATAAACAAGCAATGGAAACGTTGTAGTTAACAATTTTCCTCAGAGTGAACTCGTATCACTGGTCAAACACAGTCCCAGTAAGTTAGGCTACTGTGAGATCATCTAAATTTGGGCAGCATGGCCATGTCTATCTAAATTCCCCTAGAGATTTCTCCTATGGTCCATGGAGAGAGATGGACACCCCTTAAATGTAGTTTCTATCCACATAAGATGTATAAAATACAGAGATGAAATGCCCAGAGACACCTGGGTTATGCTACCGTGGGAAATCTGCTAGGTTTTCAAGACATCAGTCCTCAAATACAGCCCTTACAATAATGATTTGAATTTGGGGACTGTAATAACTAAAAGTAATGTTTAGTCTGGGAACTTTCAGAGTAAATATTGGTCTTAAGTAAGAGAGGTCTTAATAGACAGCTGTAAGTTTGGTTCTGGGATTACTGATGTAGGTGATTCAGAGTGACATTAAGGGGGGATGAGAAAGGACAGGGTGATGCTGAGAGATACTGTATGTGCTATCAGCTGTCATTCTTTAATAGAGTAGGATATTACAGATGAGCTGAGAAGACCAATATTTTAGAAGAGGCTATCTCTGCTCTTTGGCCAAGACAGGAGATGGACCAGTTGAGCCTGAATGCACTGAACAGGATTCACACCCTCCAAAACAAGTCCTGGTGAATTGATTAAGAAGAACTTTTTTAGCTCAAACCTGTAAACCAGTGAGAGGAAATAGGGTCCTGATTCATCAGTGTCTGAATCATTTCAAATAATTTGTTGAAGAAATTGTTTCTTGGGTTGTTAATTCATAAAAAATTTGGACTCCCTCTATTTCTATCCAAACTAAGCTGTTGATTTTCAAAGATATATTCACACAGTCCTGTTGTACTTCCATATATTCATGGCCTGTGTTTATCCATGTGGTCCAAGGTTTCCTGTTGTTGCTTTTATTGTTGTACTCACCTGGCCCTATTCCATAAGCAATGATGAATAAAAAGATGAGAATAACACTGCAGTAACGCATCCAGAGGAACTGATCCTGTACAAAGGCGAAAGGAGGGAAGAGAATGAAAACTAATTTTATAGCTGTAGCATGGCTGATCCAAACATATAGGTGAAGCAATATTTATGAAAAGCCCATGACACAGAGCATCTGACACAGATGCTCACTAAAACTACTTATCTTTCTGTACTGAATTTAGCAGAATTACAAAAGTAGCCTGCAGTCATATCTACAGAGGTGAGCTGAACTGCACTCTGGTCTGAAAAACAAGTAACAAGTTCCACGCTAATTATAGCATGAGTAAAGTTGTTACTGATTGAACCTGATTAGCTTATTGAATTAGACAACTTCAGAGAAATGTTTAAATCTCTGTGAACCAGAAGATATCTATGAAAGAGAAAGAAGCTGAAGGTTTATGGGCTGAGACTGAGATTGCAATGCAGTTCAAAACATTAGCACTGCTGAAGCCATGACACCTTAGTACTTCTCACCATCCTGACTGGAAGTAGCTGGAGAGCTGCACTATTTAGCTGGATCACTTGTGTCAAGGGTGGAAATTGGTGGTTGTTGGAAGGGTCAATACATGCTGCCTCTGCTGCAGGAGGCATGGGATAGCAAATGGGAAAACTGACAGCAAGGATGCTCATCTAGAGATTTAAAGGACAGCAGAACAAGACACAGGTGAGGTTTGGAGAAGTCAGACAGGCAGAGAGCTGGAGAAAAGCTGTGCCAGGCCAATGGCTTTACAAAATGTTTTTCAATGGCTGTTTGAAAGCCTCATTAAAAAAGATGAAATACAAAGCAGGACAAAGAAAACCTTACAGAGAGACTATGAGTTTATATTCAGAAAATACTCTGACCTGCTATTTTGGACATGAAAGCTAAGGCTGGCTATCTGCCATCCTGCACAAAGAATTCTGGTGCAGGTCTACTTAAAGAGAGATATTTGCTTACACTCAGTAGAAGGCTTGTTTCAAGTAACACCAGTATCAGTGCCATCAGCAAATAACCTCCCCACAGGAGCATCCGGCGTCCAAAACGGTCAATAATGGAGCTCTAAAGAGTAAAAAAAATAATTGCCTGTCACTGGAAGAATGGCAAAATCCAGCTGTCAGCCATCCATCAAATCAAGCATTCCTGAGTTCTTTTTACTTTAGAGAACACAAGTCTTACTGCAACCAAGTTGGTTGTTTATTGAATTCCTCCTAGCCTCTCTAATACTATGAATAACCATCGCTGCCCAGCATTGCCGCTGTGATTTCATAAAGCGTAGTCAATGGAAGCATGGTATAACTCTATTTGAATATATAGATATACACAAAAACATCCAAATAAGTATACATATTTATGTTTGAATGACATTTCATTTATATCTGTATGAATAGCAGATGGATTTATATAAGAAGTTATGGAGAACTAAGATGGGAAGAAAGCTCTTAGAGGTGGGACAAAATTTGGAGCAGATGGTAACAACCACTTTACAGACTTATGCAGTACCACAGAAAAATTCTTTAGTTAATAAGGAGAAAATTCATTTTCTTTAAGGAAGACTAGACTCAACTCACATGTACTTTAACTCTTAAAGCCTCGGAAAGGTCTGACTTACACAGAAGATGATAGAGATGAGCTCAGAGACCGCAACTCCTAGAGATACATATGGGATTATGTTTTCCTGCAGGTTGGCTGTCTGAAAAATGTCTGTGGTGTAAAAGGTGATCTGGGAAATAAGAAGCATTTTCAAAATGAAGCATAGTCAGTAGTTGTGATATGTGCTTATCCAGCATCACTTAGAACTAGATTGCCATCGCTGCAAAGCAGCAGTACCTTATTGTGGCTTAGTGGAGGTTGACTATCTGCCTGAGATTTGAAAAATCAAAAGGTTAATGGAGATAAAGCAAAGGGATTTAAAAGTCTAGAAATAAAAAAGAGGAGTTGAAAGGAGCATACTGCCTGTAAGACATGGGGAAAAGATGTTACTGCAGAAGTCAAAAAGTGGAGCTGGAAGTCTAGATAAATAGATCTCTGGGTTGCAGCAAGCCTTAGGTGTCTATAACCCTTTCTCCTGCAGAGTCTTTGGTAACACTATGAGGGCAATGAACACAACAGTGCCCTTGTGAGAGTTTATGCTGAGTTGGATCTCTCGTATTCCCACCTGGGAAGCTCCCTTAAAGGTATGAAGAATACTAGTGATGATACCACAGATCTTCCCAGAGAGTGGGTTCTGTGTGAGGAGGAATAATACACATCCAGAGAAAAGTGACATGTCAGAATTGTGGCACTTTGGTTACTTAATAGTAGATCTAAGCATGGAAACAGGATTTACTCAACTGCACTCAGGCCACAGAGCTGTAGACTCAGTAAAAGAAGGAGCATCGTACTCAGCTGCAGATACACGGACGGTTCTTTCAGCACCTCTAGGACATTCATGATTTTGGTGCCTTTTGTTACAGCCTTTTCCTTCATCATGTCATCAAATTCTATGTGATAATTCCCTTCTCCCCAGAGTTGCTTCATGGCTACAGAAGAGACAGAATGAGGTATACTCCTCTACCATCTGATCCACCTGGAGTTCTGTTTTCAGCTTTTGATAACATTAAACATTTGCAGTTCAGGCCATGCTTTGATTCATTAGTCACCGTGCAAAGAACTAGAACAACGCTTACTGGAACATGCTGAGGCTTCCCTGGAAAAGGGTTTTCAACTTGCTGTAGTATTTAGGAGGAGATCTTAAATATTTCTGATGACTCCGCTCTCTGGAGGACTTCAATCATGTAATTATCAAGAAATCTGTAGTTGGCTAATAGAAAAGCTGATTCTCTCTATTACCTTTGCTTTAACAAATTAAGGATCTAAAGTTTTATTTTACCTTTCAAGCAACCAGCCTTGTCTCCTTTTTGCAGCAAGAGATAGGGAGGGGACTCAGGAAAGAATGGCAAAAAGAGTAGTTGAATCAAAGCCACCAAGCCAGAGAAGGACAATAGCACATTCCATGTGTCTTCAGTTCCTAAAAGATCTCTATGAAAGCACATTAGAGTGTTTATAGTCCAGGACAATCACAGTCTATAACTAGTTTGGTATTTTCTTATACTAGACGACCTGAAGAGGCACAATATACATACAGACCTTGAAAAGATAAATTGAAATAGATGATGTTTAGGCTACGGAAAGGAAAATAGACTAATACTTTATTTCTACTGAAAGACTCTTGTAATTTGAATTTTTTCTAAAGATCAGCAGAGTTTGAATATTCCCACAGCAGCCCTCTGAACTAAAGCTGCAATTCTTCATGAGGTAATCAAGAAATTAGCAGAGATTTCAGATCTCAGAAGCTTACTAAGAGTGTTTACATACAATCTTTTCTCATTAACTTCAGCAAAGAGACTGCAACTCCAGAGATGGATTCATCCTTTCTCAAGAGAAGGGACTGTCTCTCCCCAGTGAATGACATGGGGACTTCAGTGATTAGTATGGGGTAGATGCATCCTTTTAGACACCCCCAGTGTATGTCTGTTTCTAGGATTGGGAGAACAACACTTCCTGGCCATACAGAAGACAAATAAATAGAAAATAGGATGAGAAGGTGTAGCACAAGTACCGTAATCCAAGAATTCTTGCTACAGCTTTTCCTAGTGCAAGAAACACAGAGGAGGTCACATTTACAAATCCACGTAACTTCTTAGGTGAGATCTCTCCAGCATACTGAACATGGGCATTCATATTTATTCCTAAAGTGAAGAAGACATGAGAGAGCTAAAGCTATAGAAAGCAAGAGGGAGGATCCCCTATAATTTCAACCTCAGCTAAAGGTAACTCTTCTCTCTCTTCTGAACTGTTTGCTGCATATTCTCCACAGTAATAGGCTGAAAATGTACCTTTTACTTTAAGCAAGATGTTTAGCTAATCCATCAGAACTCTCTCTCAACAAGACCTCTTGAAGGCAAAGGACAGCTCATCTTACCTTTTCTTAATCTGTTCCTTGTTCCACTGGGGTTACTGTGCATGCCCAGGTACTCCCAGCAGGAAGATTTCTGTATCCACCCCAAGGAAGTCACATTAACATGGAGTAGTGGGGAGTCCTACCCGCACTGATGCCCTCGAGGAAGCGCCCGATCAGGATCATCTCAAAAGACTTTGCTCTCCTACTGAAACCAGTGTTCAGCGTGGCTATTATTAGGACCATGTCGTTGAACAGTAGACATTTCTTCCTGCAACAGCAAACAACATGTGGGTATGATCAATGTTTAGTTTTTTCAGCTTTGACTAATGTCTGACTGTTTTCTGGATTTACAGACCAAGCCATGGCCATTCTTAAATCCACTGCTTATAGGACATCTTCTAGATGAGTAATATTTATTTACTTTCTTTGTTGCAGCTCTGATTAGTGAGCTTTTGGGAAATATACTTACTTTCCATATTTTGCAGTCAGGTACCCACTACACAGACACCCTGTCATCCCACCTACGCAGTATATAGACACGACGAAGGACCACAATAACGTGAGTGTCTCCTGATGCAGCACAGAACCATATCGCTCCAGCCAAGTTTCGTTGATAAACTTCTGAATGTACTGGGACAGAAAAAGAGACTTTCATTCCACTAAGGCACTAATCACAACAGTTCCTCTTGTTTACAATTAAAAAAACCTAGATAAATAGTCATTAATAAAAGCATGACGTGGGGACACTGGGTTGCAAATAAGGATTGGTATTTCCTCTCATACAGCCTGATAGCGTAGGAGAATCTTCAAAATTTAATTTTACCCTTTAGTCTGTTGAATCCTGTCTCTCCTGCACCAAAATATTAGGACCTTTTGTTGAGACTAGTGAAGTGCAAATGTTCTTTTTGCAGGTGGTGAATATAAAAAGGGCTGAACTGAAGGTTGAGACTCAATCAGTTAGTTATAATTTTTTCTCCATGGCATATTCTTCAAGGAGGGTGTTTCAGTATGTTGTCTCCACACAACTCTGTGGGAAGTTGTCTTTGGAGCACAGCCCCTAACAATGATGCAAACTCATTTTGTCCTTCGACAGTGGACTGGCCTATTGGAAAGAGCTGGGAAAAAACTCATGGAGCAACTCCTAACACATTTTTCAGAGCATCTTCAAAGTGCAAGGTGTAGTCCCATGAAGAGCAGCCACAGATGTGATTCTATGAACGCTTTGCTTACCGGAGAAGTATAATTGATCACAGACATTTGAAAACCAGACAGGTGGGTTCCACCAATTCCTAGCACCACAATCATTAGCAATAGTTTCCGGTATTGAACCTGCCAAAGATGATGAAACACATTTTAAGTTCCTGATACCAGCATGGCTTTCAGACCATGGGATATATTCTTAGATTGCTAGACCTATTAGATTATTAGATATTCACATTTCTGTGATAAAGAAGCCTTTAAAATGCAAATCCCAATTTTGAATTTTTCAATAATCAAGAAATATTATATGGAAATTCTAAAGATGTAACTCTGCACATTCCTTTATGTTCCTCTCCTGGTTATTAGCAGCCTAAAAAGATAAAGTCTCTAATTCTGTTAGTTCTCCTAGCCACAGAAATAAAATATAAAATCATAAAAGCTTTATTCAGATAGTTTGTGTTTGGTTTTGTACTAGTAAGAAGCTACATCTTTCTCAAATATCCTTTTTTCCTTCAACTTAACCTCCTCAGAGACATTGTTTATTTATTATTTTATTATCCCCAACTGCATTTTTAGAATCCCTACTTGAAGGACTCCCATTTGAAATGCTGTTTTTCCATAATGTGCACTAGATTTTAGAGCATGCTTCACAGGCACTTATGTTTTCAGGCATTTAGTCAGGTCACACTAAACCAGCATCCTAAAGTATCTTTGAGAGTGCAGGGCAGTAGAGTGGGAGGGTTTTTTCTGCTTTGTCTTTTTCATTGCCACTACTTTCTCTGTCTTCCTCAAAATACCTATTCTTTCCTGGTTTTCCAGGTCCTTTTTTAAACCTCTCACTCTTTTGTATTTATAATATATTTTCTGGAGATGCTGTGTAGTCAGTCTTATTGCTGAATCTGTGTTGTTCCAAGCATTTGCTCTACTGGTCATTTTTATTACAAGAAAGTTGGTTTGATTCCCTGTGCTGTAATCTGCTACTGTTAGTAACTAGGGCTAGAAGACAAGAAGGTAGATACTCACCAGGTCTGAGAGGAAACCAGCCATTTCCCTCTGAAAACCTGCCTGCTCTGAGAGCCCTGGTCAAGTCTGTCAGAGGACAGATATGTTTTCTATGCTTAGATTATAAGAAATTGGGATCATAGCACAGAAGTTAAATTCTAACTATGTGGCTTTTGGTGAATTGTGTCCCCCTCCAACACTGGCCAAGGCCTCTTCTTGCTGGTTTAATTATTCTAAGACCCAGATATGCCAAGCTGATTACAACATTGGTAAATGTTTATCCTTGTATTTGGAGTGATCCCCCTTATTCACACTGCTCAAATAACTGCATGTTCCTGTTGTGTAAGGAGCCAGATGGTGCTACCATCTTTCCTTTAGCAGAGCAGAGTCTCTTCACCTCTCTGACAAGCAACCTAAGCAGAGAGTGATTCCTCCTCTCCAGCCTATTACAGAAATAAGGCACTTAGTATTGTAGCTGAGCTGTAATGCCTCCTCTTGTATGCTGTGAGATTTTCAATTGCTTGAAGTGATTTGAACAATTTCCCAGTTGCAGGACATGAAGTATCTGAATATTGACACATTGGGTCCTTGAGAACATTCAGTTCTTTATAGAGGGTCACAGTGTTTCCAGAACCACTGAGAAGCCTCACTCTTACCCCTCTGTGACAATGGAGATGGCCTACTGTGTGCCAGGGCAGATGCTCATTCTGTTCTGGTTTAAGAATTAAGAAATATTTTTCACCTTAAAAAACAATTGGTTTTGAATCAGCTAAAGACTATTTACCAAGAGTGTAAGTTAATTCTTGCTTCCTTCAGGCTTCTCTGTATTACATGTAAAATCTTGTACTACACCAAATACAACAGTTCACTTTGTGCTAAAAATATTTAACTATGGTTAGTGCCAAAAGGAGAGATGGGAAGGTGAGGTTATGGTTCTGAAGGCAACAGAAGCTTTGCTTGGGAGCATTGTGGAAGCACTGACAGTCCTCCTACAGTTTGGTTTCCATTACAGTGACTCACACTGTTGTTGTGCTGTTACAGCAGCCTCACACTGTCCTGTGACCCCTGAGCTCTGCAGCACAGGGTGAGCTTGCTGTGTCACACCTTGACCTTTCTCCTGCTGGATGTCCCAGTAATGCTCTCTCTCCATACCCTCTGCTCAGGTGTCTTGCTGCACATCAGTACAGTGAAATAATTCAAGCTGAATTCTTCTTTCTGTCCAGTCAATATTCATTGTTCCTGAAATCTTCATCACCTCCACATCAGAGGTAGTCGTGCATTTATTTCCTTCCCCTCTCAGCACAGACTCCTCAGAATGGTATCACTTCCTCTTCTAAAACACCTCAGGATCTACCTTTCTCTTCAATTACTACTGCAAAAATTCCTGCCTTTATTTAGGTTTTCTCTGGCTTCTTACAAATTCCTTCTCTCAATCTCCAGTCACTTAACTTTCCTTTCAAATACCGCGTCCTGTATCAGATTTGAATATCACATTCTATTTCCAGATCTTTTCATACTGTACTGTCCCTTGCAAGTCCATTTTTATTTTTTGTTTCCCTCTCAGAGGGATTCTGCTGGACTAACAGCAAACCGTTTTGCTAGACTTAGACAGCAGGGTTCAGGCACCTTAGAGTGGGGCCATGGGCCAGGAGCAGATGAGCCTAAAAGAACTAGAGGGGAAAGAAAGATTTATTCTTTGAGCTGAGTGTGGGAAGCTTGGCTCCTGGAAGGAAGGACACACATGGCAGCTCTGAGTCTTTCTGGAGGTGTTTTTAAACACTCTGTGGCTAGTTTTTAACATCTGGTTGATCAAACAGTCCCTGCAGAGCCCTGTCCCTCTTCTGTTTGTGTTTCTCCCAGAATACTCAGGCTGCTTTCTCATTTCTATCTAACCTCACACTTTTTTTCAGTGCAGTAATATGGAAAAAACCCCAAGACTTATACTTCTTATTTATTTTCCTAAAGAAGAGGACAGGACAAGTCTTTCCATCTAGGATTTGAACACTACAAGAAACCTGCTTATTCCAGAGTCACTACTTAGCTCACCCAATACCCGTGGCTTGGAGGAATTTTGTTTTGTGTTGCCATTTGTTGCACTTTTGTGATCCTGGAACTCAAACAGATACACTGCAGATTCACAACTCCTTCTTTAACCTTTATTCCCAATCCATGTCAGTTCACAGCAGCATTAATGATTTACCACCCTTTCCCTCTTGCAGACAGTATTTACTGGTAGGAGGGAAGAAGTCAGGTATGCTGGATAAGATCACACTGTAGAGAGACATGTATAAAGAAATGAGTTTTTAGTGTCTTGTAAGACACTGAAGCTCCTTCTCTAAGAAATCCCAGCAGCACTGACTTGTTAATGGGAGCAGATAATTTCAACGTGAAAGCTCTGTCTTCTTTTTTTCTCAGTTTTGCAAGTATGCTCTATATCTGAACCTTCCACACCCACTTCCACCAATAACTGTGGAGTCCTGGTTTTGCTGAGAAAAACAGCAGATCCTGTGTTTTCAGTTTGCACAGCCACTAACTTGCAGGGATTGACAAAGATCTTACTTCTGTATATAGTGTTTATTTTTTTTCTGCAGAGGATTTAATTCAGCTCATATTTCAGCAGCTGAGAGAAACACCAAATTCATCCTGCACCTTGCACTGCAGATGATTAATTTTAAATACATATTTGTGTTGCTTGTGGATCAATGGGTTTTCTCTTGGTTAGTGAGGCTTCTGACACTACAGTAATAAAAGACCAAAATATGGAGTGGAGAGTTTGTTATTAAAGTCTAGTGACAATCATCACTGAGCAGTTACTCTGCTGTAGATCTGTCTGTCTCCTCTTTCCATGGTAGTTCAGGCGGTTGAACTCCTCCATGACCTGCAGCATTGTCTTTCCTTTGGTCTCTGGCATCACCAGGAAGACATAGATAGCCATGGACACACAGTATGACAGGAAAATGATGAAACAGAAACTACCAAGAGATTCCTATAGAAAAAGAGACAAAACGTGTTCATAAAAATTGATCTAGATTTCTTTCTCTTATATGGAGCTTCTGGGTTTGTATTTACTCAAAAACTTGGACAGGGACTCAGCTGATGTAAATCCTGCTTGCAGCCACCCGGGGAACACACTGAGTGGTAAAATGAGCTAATTCTCCTTTCCTGGTTTAAGGAGGAAAGCTGTATGCTCAGCAGACATTGAATGACATTGCTTCACAATCCAAAGTAGTGCTAAGTTTCAGTTACTCTTCCTTTCTGCCCCGTCCTTCTCAGTCAGTGCTCAAATGGGGAAGGTACGTAACACATTGGCTCTGTCCCTCCTCACACAGCTCAAAACTTCAAAGGCTTTAGTTTCCTGCTACTTACTAATTCTGGTGAGATCTCAGGGACTGCCTGTTAGCCTCAGAGAAGATGCACAAAGGGGGGAAAAGAAGGGAGCCCCTCATGACATATAAATCACATCTGACAGCATTGGCACCTCTCACTGCTTCTGTGTTTGCCAGTGTCACATTCTAACTGTGTGTAGAGTTAGCAGCGTTTTGTCTGTTGTTTTGCTACACTTCCACTAGATACCTGGGTAAAAAGAAAGAGGACATCACAACTGCAGCTAGTTTGGGCTCTGTCCTTTGCATGAAGTGTTGAAAAAGTGTGCTCTGGGCTCAAGAAGGGTCTAACCTGCTCTGAACCAAACCAAAACACCCTACTTTGCTTACCACTATGAAAGGGAAGAGAAGTCCAAGGATGAAGAGTTGGATCCAGTTTATAGCACCATTAAAAACATAAGCAGCTGGTCTGTATGACTGAATAAATATTTCTGTGGCTAAGGGGCATAAAACTCCAGCTGGAAAAAATGTTAAAAAAAGAAGTTTAGAAAATTTGCAAGATGCTTCTGTAACTCACACTTCATATTGCCACATAAATTAATGATTTTAACTGACCTGGAAGTGTTTGAGGTGCTGCTTGGCTCTTCAGGAAGAAGGCAGGTAGGAATGCAATATGAAATGAAGTTTTACCTCCTACCACAGTATGGAGGGAAACATCTACCCCTGTGCTGAATCAGGAGTAGGGATTCACACTAACTGTGGAACAGCTATGCCTGGGACCTCTCCTAAAGGCTGCAGTGAGGAAGGAATGAGCATATGAAATCATTCTAACAGAAATACCAACCTGGCCCAATGCCAAAGCACATGATGAAAATAAAGATGAGTGCAACAGAGCAGTATGGTACCCAGGAAATGGAATCCTATGGTAGGAAATGAAAAGCAAATAAAATGAGAAATTAAGATTTTATTTCTCCAGCTCCATTAGAAACATTCAACACTGCTAAGTATGGCAATGTTAAACATACATCTGTTTACTTCCATAAACTTCACAAGGAGATAGTCTTGGCAGCAAGCATGGCTGTACAATGCTATTGGCTTTAATCTGCAGGTACATGGCTGGGAATACACTTCTCTTAGTATGATGGTTAGCCCCCCAAATTTTTCTACTCCCACTAAAAAGTGATTTGGGGGGAAGGAAATAGTAATGATATCTGCCAGACAGTAGTACGTGAAGACAGGACACAGCTCTTGTGCATGAGGTCTTACCTGTAGTGAAAGCATGACTGTGAGGAGCCCTAAAGCCAAGGCCATAACTGTGTAGCTTCTCCACAGCAGCGTCTTCCTCCCTGCACGCTCAATTAGGAAACCCTGCAACCAGGAGGACACGCTGTCGGCTCCAAAGGACAGACCTTAATGATTGGCACTGGTGAGCTGCTCCAGTATCTGCCTTCACCAGCCAGGCAGGGGATGTCTGAAGAGTCAAGGACTAAGATGTGGTACCTCCTCTGGGAGGGTGACTAAAGGCGTCTGGGGAGACTGAACAGGACTGGGAGCTGCAGGAAAGGGGGAAGGTAGGGAGATGCAGGGCTGCAGGATGCATTACCTGGGCAGAGGGGGCCTGAGGTGGCACTCTGCAGGCAAATGACAGCCAGGGAGGCCATCAATGGGGAAATGCTTGCACTGTTAGTTACCATGAATCCTACAGCTCTGAGTCCTACTGACAAGTGGACACAAGGACTGTCATCTGCTCTTCCTACAGGGGAGGACTGGGACTCCCCAGGCTGGCTCAGGCTGGGTCATGGTTTTGAGGGACTCTCCTATCCTCTCATAAACTGAATATGTGTGTAGATGATTTTGTGTGACTGGTGCAAAGTACTACAGTTGATTTTTTCAGGAAGTTTGATTCTTGAGTCTCCATTTACAGTAGTTCTAAGGATTGAAATGAACCACACATTACAGTAGAATGAAAATCAGCTGAAGAGCCACTTACACACAGAACTGTGGTGAGGATCTCGGTGATCCCAACTCCCAGGGAGACATAGTGGGTTTGATCAGAGGGGATTCCAGCCTTTATAAAGACATTGTATGCATAAAAGTATACCTGGAGAGCATAGAAATATGTGACAGCTGTACCCATGTGGGCATGTTTACACTAGCTTCTGTCTTTTTGGACTGAACATAACTAATCAGGCCTTAACAAAAGAGAAAATCTTCTTGATTTCAGTAACTTCCTCAATGTTTTAAACTTTTATGCTTTTACTATAAGCTCATCTTATGCAATAACTATTCCAATTGTCAATACTATCTACTGAAACACAGAAATATTTCCAGAGAAAGGTATATGAGAGAGTAACTATTACATATTTTACTGGGATGTTGTAATTGTCTATGATCTGCTAAAGTGCAAGATTAAAGGATTTAGAAGGAAACTCAGAAAGGTAAGAGTACATAAATGTACTGTCAGTGTACATTACAAACCTGACTCTGTACTGAAATGGCTGAACAATTTTGGGCAGTGCATTCTGGAGTTCAGAGGCCCAGAGGAGGTTATGCTGGTCTTTACTTGTTCTGTATTTGAGTTTATTTTATCCCCTTACATTCTTTTATCATAAGAGGGTAATCCACAAAGACGCCTTCAGATAACTGCTAAAACACAGTTCTTGACTTAGTCCAGGTCCCAAACTTTCATTGGAAAAGTTTACAATAAACTGTAACAGCAGATCCCCTCCTTACAGCTGCTGTTGCATTCAGCATTTTACTACGTTGTGGAGCTTACATTTTGCCAAGAAACTGTGAACAATCTAGAAAGTAGAGAAGAGCAGCACACGTACCATATTGGCACCAATTAACTGCATGCATGAGGAGACAAGGAAGAGAGTGATGAGCTGCCAACGGACAGCTTTGTCACGAAAAAGATCACAAACACTCTTAGCCTTCTCTCCATGGATAGCTTCTTGCTCTGCCATCATGTCATCTATTTCAGCCATATGGTCACCGTCACCCCAGAGCTGCTTCACAGCTGGAAGGAGAGGAAGGGAGAAGATAACTCCTGATCCAAGATCACCAGCGTGGACATGAATTCAGAGGATTACTTCCTCCTTTGCAGAGTGTCTTATGTGAGCTTCAGGCTCTTTGCTTGTGTGAAGTTCATAAAGAGACAGATTCAGATCAGGCACAAACCTAGTTCATTGCTATCTTTTAGTACCCGTAAATCTTAATTATGGTCTCACCTTTGGCCAATAGCTGCTTACAGTGTTTCAATGTAAATCACACCTAAATTCTTACCAATCCTACCTTGATTTAGCAGGTGCCCACCTGCTAAAGGTGGAAACAAGACAAGGAAAAGTGACTCCTGCATTAAAAAATAAGTCTGCAGCTAAAGAGTTCTCTTTTTTGATAACTAAAACCCCACAATGGCTGTTTCTTTGTGTATGTCAGTAGTTGCTGTCAGAGTTACTGAAGAGCTGTAATGCTTATGGTTGTGGCTTGACAGTAAAGAGCATCCCTTTCTTACACAGAGCCAGAAGGTACCATGTCCACACCCTGACTGTTCAGGGTAGAATCTGTATTGATAGAAATACAAGCTCTGTGGGATCACATCCCTCAGAGGATCCTGGCAGAGGGGAAGGGAAATATTAGTGCCAAGAGACAGCACTATACCAGAACAGAAGAGGCTGTCTTTCATTAAACCTGAAAGTAGTTTTGGAGCCAAAAGACCAGGAATCTTCATTTCAATTGTACCTCTCTTCCAGGCTCACGCGGAGCTTTACTGTATTTTCCACTTTTTTTCTAAAGTGAATGCTTTGTTGCAAATTTCCTTACCTTTGGTGCACCCCTCCTTGTCCATTTTGTCAATGAGCAGGTAGCGGGGAGAGTCTGGGAAGAAGGGGAGGGTGAGAAGCTGAATGAGAGCAGGAATTGCGTTGGCTGACATGAGAATAGGCCAGAGAGCATCTGCTCCAAGAACTTCTCTGAAACAAAACCAGCAGAGCGAGAGGAGCTGAGCTATGATGTGTGCTGGCCAGGTGTGAACACACAGGCATAGGGCAGCCCCCTGGTGTGTGTCCTGGCAGCTCTTTTTCTGTTAAAGGTTTTTATTAGCTGTATTTTGATCTGTCTTTGCTAGAAAGCAAGATCATACTCTGGGATTAAATATTTTGTGTGATTCCTGTTTCCCATTCACCTAAGTCAGGAATTTGGGCTGAGGTAATTCAGTCTGTCTGTCTAGTGAACCCTGAAAACATGCTTCAAAATAGTTACTGATTTGCTTATCCACAGGCTTGAGTTGACATATGCATATATTTTAATAACAGAATAAATTAGATAGGTCTCAGACCCCCTTACCTGAGACCCAGAGAAAATCCTGCAAACTTTCCGATGGCAATGGCAGTAGAAACTGTTATGGCAGTCAGCCCGCGCAGCTTCCGTGGGGCACATTCTCCAGCATACATGAGATGGATATTCAAACCTAAACCTGCAGTGACAAATGACAGGGCAACTCAGGCTCCCATTGATCTGGTGGTTTGGAGACAACCATTATGGGCAAAGCACATAGGGTTAGGCTCTGAGATACCTTTTTATGCTGCCTGTTTAACCGTTCCTGTCTGCCTGACATGAAGCATATTCTCAGTACTGTGGCCTTGTGTCTTTGCTAAATATTTCACTACACAGTTATGTTCCCCTGGGAAATCTATTCTTCAGCAGGCTGGCTGTCTCTTACAGTGTTTTCTACAGCCCTCCCTTTAATCCAAGATTATATATTTCAGTGTCTACTCAAGATGCTATGTGCCTTATTTGGTCCTTGAACCCAACAAGTTAAAAAGTGCTATATATTCCAGTTACTCAGTGAATTAATATTTATCTTCTCTCATAATTTATTTGTTTGTTTTGCTGGTTAGTATTATCTTTACCCAACTGCCTGGGGACCAAACACACTGACAGAATGTAAGCTTCTGAGGCACCTGGAAATTAGAATTGCCCAGCCTGAAAACCATTCCCTTTCCTGTGCTATGGAAGGCAGGATCAGCCACAATGAACAGCAACAGAAAAAACAGAGATCACTTTTCCACTGAATGAGCATGTTCTCCTGAAATACTGCATGCTTGGGCTTTTTCACAAGTTGGCTAGATTTGATGGAAATAGAAAAGAATAGCGATATGACACATGATTAATTTAATTATGTTTACATCTTCTTACTTAATTAAAAATGCATTCACTAATCAGGCCCTTTGCAAAGTTTGGTAAAAGTCTGTGATCTGTATGCTCAGTCTGGTAAATCTTTGTGTCCCTCAGTTACTGCTCTCCCAACTATTTAATACCATAGGTAGGAATGCTAATTTACCTCCACACATTCCAGAAAATAATCTTCCAGCAATGATCATCTCAAAGTATCCACACAGACGGCTGAGTCCCATGAGAGTTGCGCTCAGCAGAGCAGGGATATTGGCAAAGAGCATGGCCTTCTTCCTGGAATCCATGTACAGTAACATGAGCATAAACATCATCCATGTGTCACTCACAGCCTGACAGAAGTGGTGTGAATTGTACCCTGGTTAAAGACCCTGTGCTGGCTTCTGAGATCAGCTGCAGTGAAATGGGAAATGGGAATAGGAAAGCTTCGTCACAGACTGATAGACTAGTTGAAGCTTTTGATGCCTCTAACGGAGCCAGTATCTACACTGAAGAACAAGCTTTGTGAGTGGTTGTCTATGAAATTCACTTTAAAATGCATGCATGCCTCCTGATTTCTCTGAACTGCATTTGCTTTGGAATTTATAATGGAGAGGGTATGATTTTCTGTGTGATCATTGGCAGTTTTTGCTATTCTGTTTCTTCACTGAACTGATCCTTCATCTGAAGCAGCTCTGGGCTGCTCACAATGCCACTCCACAAGCAGTGTTTCTCCGAAGACACAGGCACTTATTTTTGCCATTGTGGGTTTAAAGTCTAATGTAATCATTATTCCTACCTTCCAAATCTAACAGACAAATATCCAGCAGACAAGGATCCCAGAAGCCCACCAATGCTGTAAGTGGACACAACAAAGGACCACATCAACGTAATCATGTCTTCACTGGGAGAAGAGCCATGTCTTTTCAGCCAGGTCTCACGGATGAAACTTTTGATGTACTTAAAAAACAAAACAAAACCAGAAAACAATAGACTCAGTCAACACTTTTTTTTCATAATTGCACCTCTTTTTTAATTCTCTTACCTACTTACAGGTCTTTTGGATGCATTTCTATCAACATGTTGAAATCTTCGCTCCAGTGAAATCGAAGGGAATTTTGCCACTAACATCCCTGGACTTAATGTTTTAGCAACAAGATGCAATGAATAAATAAAAGAATAAATACATCAATATTAAATATCAACTGTGAGTGCCACTAAGACACTGTAAGGTTGTTCTTCTATTTATTTATGTGCTAAACCCTGACTGATTTGCTATCTGATCTTCCCTGCTTTTCCCACATGTCTGTCTCTCTTGTCTGCCTGCTGCATCCTGTCTGATTGCTTGGGTGAAATCCAGGTTTGACTTCAACTGCCTTCAGTGAGATTGGGATTTGTCCCTTGATGTGGCCCATCATGTGCTCTCTCTGACCTATTGTTCATAACCTCCATGGCAGCCTCATTCTTGATGAGTGTTTCCAATGTGGTAATAGTACGAGCTTGGTGTTCTTGGCACCATTCAGGATGACAAACACCTCTCCTAATTTTCCTTTTCCAGCTGCAGGTATCAGTGCTGACCTCAGCAGCTACAGTCCTTCCCTCCCCTATTGCACTTTATAAGCAGTCACTTTGAGCGTGTGTGGCCAAGCACATGGCTGTCACATGGTAGAAAGCACTACCTGAGTGTGTCCTGTGAACGATCCCCCTCAGTAAGGGAAAAACAGCTGTCTTTACAGACAGTTCTGTCACACCAGGCAGAAGTTAAACTGACATGTAACACAAGAGCAATAGCAGCTACACTTAGAACCAAGAAGCCACAATAAGCCTAATTTTGAGAGCTTTAATGAAAAAGTTAGTGATTACATATAGAGGCAGGAATGCAGGAATACACTGAAATCCATGCTGGTAGATCAATTTTTTGAGGTGCTTACCTCAGCAGGAGAATTGACAATGGAGATCTGCAACCCATACTGGAAAGCTCCACCAATGCCCAGAACAACAGCCAGAAGGAAGAGATTGCAGCTCATTTTCTGGCAGGAAATAAAACCAACAAAGTTGGTGCAGCTATTCAGACATGCCACCAACCACCCTGTTTTACCTCCAGGAACTCTTAGCAGCTTGAGCAATGCCACACACCTGCCCCGCTGAGACCAAGGAGCCAGTGCAGGATGCAGTAGAAGACTGCAGCTACTAAAGCACAGAACAGTAAGAAAATTGAGGACAGACAAATGTTGTAGCTGTTTCCCAGAACTGAGTTACACACTTCAGTGCTTCTCTCTTCAGCTTTGGCCATGTTATTCTTCACTATCATGGAGTAACTATTTGCAGGAGTATGGTGCAATGTGCAAGCATTAAGTGCACAATTTCCATCTATTTGTCCTTTTTCCTCCTCCTTTCCCAGTTGTGATCTCATCTAAATATGTTGTTCAGTGACTTGGCTGAGACTCGATAAATATTTGGGGATTGAAGGGCATTCCTGGTTCCATAGTTTATTCACCCTTTCTTAGAACTCTATCTGATAGGAGGCTTAAGAATACCCCCACAATGCAGTACTGCAATACACACATACCCCAGCCCTCCCAGCCCCGCTGCCCTCAGTTACTGAGTGTCTGACTGACATCCTGTCCAGCAGTGATGGCACAATGCTGCACTTCTGTCTCTGGAAGAGATTGTATTCAAAGGCAATAGCTGAACAATGACGCCCCAACATTTACAAGTGATTTCTAATCAGATGAATGCCTTTGCTTGAATGGACTTCAAATTTATCCATGTTGCAATATTGCTGGCTTCAAAGGAGTCAGCTCTGATTAAAGTTGGTATTTGGCACATTCAGATATTAAACGATAACCAGCTTCTCTTAGTCAAATCACAAGGAAGAAATGAGATTCATGGTCTCTATTACTAGACATCCCTACTAGCCCTCATGCTACAATGAATGCCACACATCAGCACAAAACTCCCCACCAGCAAGAAAATCAGTGAGCCCTGTTTTAAGTGCAATTTTTTTATTGCACCTGCAGCACATTTCTTAGTCTCATCCCCATTCTGTACCACCACTACTTGACTTTTCTGTTGCATTTCTTGGGTGACTTTTTCAGTCCAATAGATTTTAAATTCAGGAAGATTCATCCTAAAATTGCTTTTTAAAAACATTTTTGTTTTATCTTTTTCTGGGTATCTATTCCTATACTTCTTTGCCTGGAAAAAGATTGCTTTCCATCCTTTGGTGTTTACATCTCTTAGACACTTTGTTTTTCAAAACTCTTTTACTATGGAGAACTTTTGCAGTCTTCCAGCCCTCTTCCGTCTCTCAAATTGTAGCTTTTTTTTTTTGCTGTGCTCTGAACTCCCTCATTTTGTCTTCCCTTGTTATGTATCAGATATTAAATATAAATGTGCTGTTAAATCCAGTTTTCTTTGCTTTTAAAAAACCAATTCCTTGTAAGATATTTGATCTTTCAGATATGACTTCATACTATTATTTTAACCAGATTTTTTTTTTTCTGCACTTAATTTATGCAACAGGTCTTTTAGAATAGCAGAATGGGAAAAAAAAAATGTACTGCAAAAAATCTATTTGGGGAAAAAAAAAGATAAACATATACCAACTTGAATGCAAAGGTAGTCATCTCCACTTGCAGACTAGGTCTTTCCTGGCGTTTTCTTTGGTTACTTTGGAAAAAGTCACTCTATATATAGGGAAAGAGGAGCGTGAGATAATATTTCACATGTCATTTCATTATTTCTCAGTGTTTACACTCCCTTTGGTTTGTCATGAATTTGTTGCTAATTGGTTTTTCATTACTGTGTTGGTTACTGATGAAACTGCAGATAATTTTGGCAGGCTGTGCATTCATGCCAAGTCACTAGGGAAGAGAAGCTCTCCAGCAGCAGCTGACAGAGAGTAAGAGCTGCAGAAGATGAGTAAAGGACAATAAAAAGGCAGTGATGGAAGCCAAAGTCCAGGGACTGGTGCAAACTAGAGTGGACTGGCTTGGACTCCCCAAGTCATAGGTTGGGTAATCAGTTACCACATTTAAAGGAAAAGTTCCTGACTGCTACTTTGAGCCTCAATACAGCAAAGCCTTCTGAAGCCTGGCTTGACCAAGCCTGACTAAACCTATAGATTCAACTCTTGAATTACGGGATCAGTTGATGCCTATGAGTAATGGTCATTGCCTGAAAGTTCAAGTCTCTGTCCTTATAACATATGGGAGATGCTAGGAAAGTTGCATGTCAGTTTTAAATCCTGACTGTAAGATAGATAAATTACACTTCATTTTTATCCATAATTCTCCAAGAGTCTTTTTATCTAGCAGTCTCCAAGATGGTTCTGTTAAAAGGTTTTTACAAGTTATTCAAACATCCTAGGGTGAAATTCCTTCTCCTGGTGAGTGGCTGGTCTTGCCATTTCCCCAGGCTAGGATGCTGCATGTCTTTGGTGTCTGGAAGAATCCCAGCCCCAGCTGGGCTGGAAATGAGAGGCGGCTTGTGCAGAGGAGCATTGTCTGAGGACAGCAGCAATAACTAGTTTTCTCTGGTGTTGATGGCTATTAATCAATCCAACAGTGCACAGTGATTCAATTGGTAAACAATAGGAACTAGGAGTCTCTGAGGATCAGTTTTCAAGATGTATTTTTGCATAACACTTCACATAATAAAAAATTGACCTGAACAAGTGTCAAATAGTTTTTCAGTTTAAGGTGTTTTAATTCAGTAACAATTAACCAACTTGTTAAATGCTTCAATTAAAATGTAACCAATCAGACCGATTAAAATGTAACCACTGTTCATCATTGCTTAATCAATCTAAAGACACCTGATTTCAAGCCATAATCTGGAAGTTGGAATTAGTGCTTTCTGACACATGTACTGGCAGGACTGGCTCTGAAACTTGGGTCAAGTAAATGTGTGTCATTTCTGACCGGGCGTGATTCATCCTGCCAGGTGCAGATGGCCACCATCCTTCCAGGGCTCTGGAGAAAAGGCACAACAGTACTGACTCATGGGAGTAGGCACAAAGGTGGGCAAGGTGAGGACCTCTGGACACTGGAGGACTTCTCCCAGTTTTAACCAATTCTGCTCTGACCTGTACATCCCAGCAGTCTGTGCCAGGCCTCTACCTCTGCCCAAACAGTCTCTTCAGTCCATCCCCTGCTTCCTAGTCTGCATCTTCTTTGCTTCACTTCTGTCTCCTGTCCTTTCCCTGATCCTCACCACAGGAATGACAGAATATTTTGATACCATCATACCAGCATCTTTTTGCTTTGACTGTGTGTTTTACTCTTTCCATCTGCCTCTCACTGCTCTCTCCAAACTATAAAAATGAAAGACAACTCTACAGTTCCCAGCTCCACAGAGTCCTGCTCTGGATTGTCTCGTCACAAGATACTGAAAATTTCAAAATCTCAGTGCTGTCTAAGATCAGAGATACCTGTTCTTCCTATGTCTGTATACGAATGACTTCTAAAATAGCAGCAACAACAAACCAAGAGAAGTTTAGTTTTATTTTTACTATGTCATAAACCTTAGTGAAGGTTATTTCTTGCACAGACTCCTCTTCTGAGAAATAGATCTGCTGCTCCACTCCTGCCCAGCATGACAGTAATACACTCTGGAAATGCTTACAGTCTTGTCATTCAAAAATGCTGTGGGTTTTTTTAATGTAGTTTTAAAATATACTGAAAGAAACTGTAACTACTTATTTTGAAAATCTACGTGTTCTTTTCTGCAACCATCAGTAGTTCTGTGACTTTCATATAAACAAATCCAAAAGAAAAGAGATGGCTTGATTGTGACTTTGAGAAGAAATTGGAATACACTTCAAAAGTCAACACGGTGACTGCAAAAGACAAAGTTAAATGAGGAGTCTTGTATCAGGTTAGTGAAAAAGAATCACTATCACATCTGGGTCTTTTCCAATATGGTCTGTGGACACAACAAGAACATGCTGCAGAGAATGTTCTGCTGTGATCTAAATCTTCACATCCAAAATAAGCTGCTGCTATAAGAATTGGCACATTGCTGCCTCACTACACTCTAACCTTAGCAGAGCACAGGGGTAAAACCCTACAAGATGCACCAGCAGCATCTGTCAGAGCAGTACAAACTGGGATGGAGAATTACTTGTGCTTTACAACATAGGACTGGAAGACAACAAACAAGCCATGAAGAAAACCAGCCCAGAATAAATAGTCTGCAAAACAATGCCCAAAAGTCAGTTGTGTAATAAGCCACTTAGCAAGTACTAGAAGCTTTCTTGCTAATCCATCTGTCACATGTTTTTATAGCAGAAAATAATTAACTGCTCACTATTGCTCAACAAGTAGGGGTCTATTTGAAATCACTTAATAACAGAAATGAGCACCAAGATAAGGTATAGAGAATTTCATCTGGTGTCTGAGAACAGAACTTAATCATATTAATTTCTGTGTTAGAGAGCCCAGATTCAGGTGCAAGACAAGAAAGGTTTCTGAGCTGGAAATTATGGTTTGGGTGGAGGAGAAACACAGAAGAAATTCAGAAGAACCTTGCTAAAGCATTGCATGTTTGATGCTAAGAAAATAAGGCATTGTTCTGTCACTCTCTAATATGGTTTCCAAAATATGTATATGTTACTTAGCACTAAAACCTAAACCCAGATTATTAAACCTTTGTTGGGATTTAGCAGTTCAAGTTCAACTTTTCAGGGTGAACCTAAGAACTTAAGAGTAGTATATTGTCCCTAATCCTACTTTTTGTGTCCCTGCAAGAGAACATAGCCATTGCTGAATTTCTTCCAGATACCATCCTCCTTTCTTCTGCTACAACACAGTGGATTTGATCTCTTCAGGGCCTTTATAAAACCCCCCGCGGGTCTGAGCTTTGAAGTTCCGTCTCTTGAATTCCTCTGAGATTTCCAGGAAGGACTTTCCCTTTGTCTCAGGAAGGAAAAACCCAACGTAGAGTGCAGTGCAGATGCAGACCACAAGGAATGGGATGTAGCAGAAATGTGCTAGACTTTTCTGAGGAAGAGGAAAAAAACCAAGACAGTGTTGGTGACATTCTGTACATTAACAAATGGGCCACTAATCCCAGTTCCTGTATGGATAAACTTCACCCAGGGAGTATTTCTGTGCACTCTGGTGAGGGTCTTGCATGCCTGGATGCAACAGCTCCCCAGCACAGTGTTGGAGATTTGACATAGCAAAAAGAATATCTCTAAATGTCTTTTTCTGTCTTTTTCTCTCTCTCTAATTGTGTAGAATGGGGACCCACAGTAGAAGATAAGACAGACTGGATATTGTGGAGTTCTGCTCCCTTTCATTTCAGGAATCACCTTAGGGAATGTGCCAGGGTCTGCCCAAGGAGAATTACATCATATGTCTAGTCCCAGCTGTTCTTGCTGAGGACAGATATTGGTCATCCATGCCCCAAAATAATCTGCTTCCAGCTTCACATCAGACATCACCATAGGAGGAGTTCTGATCACTTTCCTCTTAAAGATACTTCTCATGGCAGTGCTATCTTGCAGCGTATAGAATGGGGACCCAGTGTTGCAGCTTGTGATATTCCAAGACCTGTCTCTTTTCCTGATCACTATCAAAGACTTTTTTCTTTCTCAAAACACTACAGAGCTGCAGGTGATGGCTTTGCCTTGGGAACCCACCACAATGAATGGAAAGGCTGTTCCGACCAGAAATAGGTTGAACCAGAGCAAAGAGCCACAGATCATGTAAGCAGCTGGCCGGGACATTTGATCAAAAACCTCTGTGGGCAGAACTCCTGTTACACCAGCTGGAAAAAAGAAATGGCAAGAAAGTTAATAATGCTGTTGACATATTAAAAGTGAGAGAACACATACTAATAAGCAAACTCAACATGAAGTATATGGGAACAGTATATTATTATTTAGTAAATTATTCTCACAATGCCAGAACAAGTGGTAATAGAGATTAATGGCAGCGGGGAAGTTTAAGGTTAGGTATTAAGGACTGACCAATTATTCAGACTCTTTCATGTTAGAATGAACTGCCAGGAAAGGTTTTGTAATCCACGTTATTCTCACCAGGACCCAACTGTGAGAATGTCTTATAATTAATTCAACCCTATGGCACTGTAGGGACTGGGACATGAAATTACTGCCAACTCACGTGGCATGTGACACTGGCAGCTTCTTGTTTTTTTTTTTTCTCACTTGCCTTCCTTCAAACTCATGTAAGTGAACACAGCCTCACATCTACTCACACACCATGCAAACATTTGCAGACACATAGCCTGTGTGCTGCCCTCACACCACAGAAACTGACAGATTCTACCCAGCAAATACATGTGAGTAGGCTAACAAATAGATGTGGAAATGGCGCTTCCAGTTATCTGCAAGTAAATCAGATTATGTTGCCATCGGTCTCTAGGGTTAAAGTGAAGCATTAGAAATGCTGGTCTACAGCCCTAATGGACTTGGAAGCAAATCAAAACCTTGTTGTCCATTTAAGACAAGAATCACCTTCAAGTGCCATCAGCAGATGGCTTTAAGGAGTAATGACACAGAATGGCACAGACTGTCCCTGCACAACACTGACTTAGCAGGCAGGCAAGCCCCCATGAAATAGTTGAAAACTCCTGGCAGAAATTGCCTCATTCCTTTGAGTGTACTGTGGCTAAAGAGGGTCTGAGAGTTTCCATAAGCTGCTTGCACACATCTCCAAACCCCTGCAGCACCCAAAAGTTTTGGTGAAAACACTGAGGGAACTGACCTGGTCCGATTCCAAAGCTCAGGATATAGGCGAAAATGCAGGCCATGCTGAGATAAGGCATCCAGCTAATCTGAGTCTACAGCCACAGAGACCAACAGAAAACCAGTGAGGGCACTTACACTTACTTGTCACCACTAACCACCCCAGTCAAATAAAAGGCAAAGCCCAACTCAGTTCCACTAAAATAATTCAGGAAAGTTTGTTACCTGCTGGCTCAGAGCAACCATGAAGACAATGGCCCATCCTGCCATTAAGATGTATCCACCCAGGAGCAGTGGCCTCCGACCAGCATAGTCTATAATCACATTCTGCACAAAGTAACACAGTGAAATAAAGCAAGATATTTAACTTGTGTTTGTATATTCTGCCTGCTCCCTCTTCCTGTTTCAATACTATGTGCCTAGTCTGCTCCACAACTACTTTAAGGCTGTTGTCCACTTAGCAAAAAAATTTTAAAAAGGAAACAGATTGCTGGCAGGAGTTGGGGGAAATGAGAACGTCCCAGTTGCAGCCCGAATTCTGCCACTATCCATACTGACACAAAGCAAGCAAATTAGACTATTTAGAGGCTTCAGACAGTGATGACAATGCAGTGTTTAACAAAATACTTCTGCATTAACTTGTCTGGGCATGAGTGGTGAGAGACTGCCTGGCTGCTCTGCATAAAGGGCTTCCTCAGCATGAAAAGCAGTATAAATCCAAAATTTGTAATTGAGAGCCTCCTCATTGTCCACAGGGTCTGCATGTCAGTAGAGTGCATTAAGAGTCTCACACAAGTGACAGATGTGATCAGTTCACAGCTCCCCGTGCCGATTACAACATATGGGATTTTGTCCTGAGGAATTCCAGCCTCTTGGAACACATAAGCTGCATAAAAATACATCTGGGGAGAGAAGAGAGGAAAAAGCAGTAAGGGAAAGCATCTGAAAATACATCCCACTGTTTTTCCTGAAGGACCACACAGAGAATGACTAACGTGCTGTCACAGGTGGTTTTGACAGCGCCACTCTCAATCTTGCCATGATGCACAGATATACTTTGGGAACCAAGCACCTGAGGATTCAAGATCTCCACAGGCAGAGCAGACCACTATTTGCTCTTGTCCTGCAGCAGGAATGTTAAACCCGAGAGCCTGCACCCATGTCTCGCGACACGGTGCTGCTGCTGCTGGCGGTGGCTGCCAGGCTGCTTACCGAATCATTGCCGCAGAGCTGCATGGCGCTGCTCAGCACAACGATACTCAGCAGCTGCCACCTCAAAGATGGATTTTGGAAGAGCTCCCAAGGGTTCTTCGCTCTCTGACCTTTAACGGCAGCCTGTTCAGCCAGCATCTCTTCCAGCTCTGCACTCAGGTCACTGTTGCCTCTGAGCTTCTGCAGCGCTGCAAGGACAAGGGAACCTCTTATCCCCTAAACTTTACCTTCAGTTTGCCTGCTCTGCAGGGTGAAGGATCAAGGAGCAACTGACAGCTGCAGAAAGATGTAGGACAGAGTCTGTGAACATGGGGCTACCTTCACAGAGATGGCCAGTTGTGGTGCAGCCACTTGAAGGATTTGTGGGAAAGGGAGTGCAAATCCCTCACCATTGTTTGACAAGAGAATATTCCAACCAGCAGCCGTGCTTCTGACTCAGATCTCAAGTGGCTCCCCTGGGAAATGCAGGCAATTAAGATGATCTTGGTAAACAGCACATATTTCCCAGAAGCTAATCCCAGCTGCTCTGTATACGGGGATTTGTATGCTACAAATCTAAGCAAATCCCTTAATATGTATTGGCTTCAGATTTGGTCATGAGCTCTTCAACCAGCATTTATTTCACTTCATAGTTACAAAACATATTTGCCATTGTGAACACAAATTCCACCTTTTGACCCTTCCATTGTAGCAAAAAGGTGATTTTCAATTACCTCAACAGATAGAAAATATTCAAGAATGTCCTTTAGTTCGGAAGGAGGAAGTGGTCATATTTGAAACTTGAGATGACACTTCCTACATATAAATGTTGTGGCACCATTCTCAAAACATCAGTGCCCAAGTCTGTGCACAAAAGCAGGATGCAAACACCCACACATTGACCCGCATTCAGAATGACTATGGTTGTTCTTACAAATACACACCCAACCACCACCTGGGCACTGTTTAAGGGTGCAGCAGCTCAGCCTACTACAAACACTGATGGCACTACATATTTTGTACAGAACAAATATGGTCCTCTGGTTTAGAAAAACTTTATCCATGGGACTAGTAACATAGACATGGCGTTGGGATGAAAACTTTTGTGTTCATCTAAGAAGCCTGGCAGAGTCACCTAACAGAATATTTGTATTGGAAAGAAGTAGACATTTCAATCTGCTTTGGACTAAACACACTAAATTGAATGTCAAGAATCAACCCTCTCACTATTTATCTGCCTGGTCAGTAGATCTCACATGATCAGTGAGAGGCCAACAGTCACCCTAAACTCACCAGAGATGCAGGATTCTTCATCTCCACGGTCAATCAAGAGGTATCTGGGACTTTCTGGGAACCAAGGCAGAGCTGCAAGCTGGATCAGGGCAGGCACCACATTGCTAGCTAAAAGGAATGGCCAGTTCTCCTCCCCTCCGAGCAGCTCCCTAGAGAAAAACAAACATAATTTGCAGACTACATTTTACAACCTGTCAAGAGCCCAGAATCCTCTGCTGTATGTGGGCACTGGAAAAAAAAAAGAAAAGAAAGAGGTAGTAAAGTTAAAAAAAAAAAAAAAAAAGGGAAAAAAAAAAAAAAGGGAAAGAAAGACTTAATAAATATAAACTTAGCTTTTTTTCTTCTACATTACCTGAGTCCACCAACCTGCCCCAGCACCAACCCCAGGGCTGTAAATGATGCAGAAGTTAAGGCCACAGCTCCTCTGAGCTTCTTTGGGGCACTTTCCGCCAGATACATGGGCTGAATGTTCATGCTGACACCTGGGCAAGGCAGACAAATGCTGACCTCAGCTTGCAGACAAATACAATCAGCTACCTTATTAACTACCCAAGCCTTCGATTTCACTCTTATTCATCGTATAAGATACTAAACAGACATTTCCATAGTCATAAGTTGCAGTGGATAATGAAACAGAAACCTGCCAGGGCCTCAGCCCTGTGGTCTTTTCAGAACAAAATCCAAAATTTAATGCAGTGCTTCCTTCCAGTCCCCCATTTTGGGGAGAAGACCATCTATAAAGTCACTTGTGTCAATCTTTATTTCATTGGATGAATTTCTATGAAAGGCTTCATGTTGGTGATCATGCTGGTGAGTGACTGATAACGCTCTTACAAGGAGATGGGGATCAATTTTCAGCTCAGTTTCTCTCAGGGTTCCCCTCGCTGTGTGCACAGTGCTCGCAGACACTCACACATACATTACAAAAAAACCCCATCCTGTGTATGCTTTAAAAAAAGTCCTTAGAAACAAACTATAAAATCTGTATATACAACTTCCTTATTCATGTACATGTGTGTGGTGAGACTTAATTGCTTTAATGACTTAGATCATTCCTATTTCAATATCTTCTAACTGACACTTGTTATCACGCTCACTTTGCTGTTTCTCATGTTGCCATACCTGCATTCACGCCAGTGAAAAATCTGCTGAGCATAATCATTTCAAAGGATTTTGCCATTCGGCTGAATCCTGACAAGACTGCAGCGATGATCACGAAGACATTGTTCAGTAGCAGGGACATCTTCCTTCAGAGAGAAAAGACACAGTTGTGAACAGGTGTGTGTCCAGCTTAGTTATCAGATAAAACATTTCACATGGCAGATCCAACCTGCCATGCCTGAAAGCTCAAGGTGGGCTGCTCAGCACCACAGAACATCCTGGCTACCCAAAGCCCTACATGAGGTGTCTACATGCAGATGGTAGATGAGCAGTTTTGGTGCTTGTAATGAAAGTAGGCATCAGCACTGGTGGGTAATCTGCATGGCTGAGACAATTGGGGTCATCTCCAACTGCCAGTGTGACCACAGGGTGTCCCTGCAGTGCTGGCTTTAGACACACTGAAGGCACCATGAGTTCCTCACCCAGATTCATGGCTCTTACATACGGTGTCCCATTTGAATGGAGAGGAATATTGCTTCACTAAGTTATGTGCATTTCTGTTTGAAAATACTAATTTGTTGAAGTGGGTATTTTTCATGTAATAGTACAATCCTTACAAAACTTTAGTCAGAAAGTTTTCATGTTCCCAGGAGGAATTTCTATCCAAAATTAAGAAAAGAAAGCTCTATTGACCCATAATAGCCATTAGCTCTCTAATCCCAACTCATTGCCCTCCCTACTCTTTAGAAGTCAGTCTTTTTTTCTCCTACTCAGGATGGGATATGATTTTATTCCAAGGCAGTACAAGGTGAAGTCCCTAAACTTTTCATGGAATAAGGAAGCCATATCTTTCCCAGATCTTCACAGCCATGAAACAAGTAAGCAATAGGAGACAGTCCTCCAGCCCCAATTCAAACCATAATATTTTCATTCCTGCATCACCATCTAAGAGGAACAAACAAAAGTGATAGAAGAAAATGTGGGTGTCAAGAGAGGCAGGCAAAATCTAACTTCCTAGTAGTTTATGTTAGTAAAATTAAATGTTTTCTCTGAAGAGAACTGACAATAGAGCTGTGTATGAAAGACAGGTATTTTTCAGAGACTCAAGCACAAGGAAAAAAAGCAACTGTGAAGATTCAACAAATACCTCCTGAAATATTTCAGTTAAAAAGGTGGATACAGAGCTGTGAGGCATGAGGACCTGGGATGCAACAACTGTTCTTTGAAAGCACCCTCTGTTTTTCCAGCATCATTCCTACCATTTCCTACAGCTCATTTTGAAGAAAAATCCTTGGTCTGTTCCATCATGATTTCCTATTTAAAAGTATGGCAGAAAACTGGGCACAAAAATTGCTGGTGATTAGGTTGTTACTGTGATATGGAGTTGAGCTGAAATCCTTGTAGCACTTCAGCTGGGTCAGGATATGGGAAGGTTATGTCCTCACATTACCCTGTTGGGTTTTGAGACATGAAATGCTGCCACATCAAGTGGTTTCTCCCTGCCAGCTCAGAATGTTAATGGCAGGCTCATCTGGGATAGAAAACATGTTTTCATTATTTTTAACTACAGGGAGTATTGTGCTGTAGGGCTCATAATGCCTCTTGGACTAATGGAAGCTGCAAAGCTTAAACTAAAATCCAGCACCCTCTTACCTTCCCAACATGATGGCCATGGGACCAGCAACAACAGCCCCGGTGAGTCCTCCCAGAGGGTACGCAGAGACAGTGAAGGACCACAGCAGCAGTATCATGTTGCTCTCCAGGGGAACGCCCGTACGCTCCAGCCAGGTTTCGTTCATGAACGTCTGGATGTACTGAGAGGGAAGGACAGTGCTGCACAACCGTGACATAGAGATGAAGGACACTGAGAAATGTAAAGGCTTCCTTATTAATACATCCTCTTTCTATCTGTATGTAGTTGTCTTGGACATCTTAAAAATGCATTTCATGGGTCCAACTTTGAATTTAAAAACAAAAGTCAACTTCATAGGATGCAGGTTGGAAAATTTTAGAATTAGATTTGCTAAAGCAGTTGAAACAAAGCTTTTGAATAAATTCTTGTGACACTAGGTCCTGCTCAGGGGTGGCTCTTGACAACAAAGTCCTCTGCCTCAGACGTGAGTTATACAGAGTAAACAACACATTCTTCCCTTCTCACCCTCAGTATTAGCAGACTGCATGTTTTCAGTGGCAGACCACTGTTTATAGCCAGACTGAGGACACTAAGGAAGTATCCATCTCAGAAGGAGGCTCTTGGATGAGCAGTACTCACTGAAGTTGGAGCGTTGATGATGGAGATGTTGTAACCATATTGGAAAGTGCCTCCAATGCCTGCAGCACATATTGTCAGGATCAGGATCTTGCTCTGAAGCTGAAGAAGATGGGTAGAAAATGGGTGGATTCCTTGCACAGAATGAAACAGCTCAACAGATTTTTGGTCCATGCATACTTTGAGTAGTGTGAAGTGAAAATTAGAATAGGCTACAAATGTTGTAAAATGGGAGGTGCCAAAGTAAAAAACCACCCCACCCCCCCATCTCCCAACCCCCTGATTTTTAAACTAACTCCCTCTACTGCAGAACAGTATTATTAATTCATTGCCATTCACAAAGAATTTTGGGCTGCTTTGGAGCAAAGGCCTGCAAGTGTCTTTATTTTAATATTCAACATATATGCTTGCAAGTCAGTGCAAAACCAGTAAATATTGGTAGCGACTAGAGTTATAGCTTCAATTAATTTCAAAAACTTATACTATACTCACATGATGAATTATTCAAGATCCATTGCCAAATTTCAATGACTTCTGCCTCATTTCTAGCTGAGCTCTATCGGATGGCACTTCTCTGTGGTATGGGGGGTTTTCTCACGGCCCTTTATGCCCAGTACATTTCTGATTCACTAGCATGCTACTTCTTCTACCTTTTCATAGTAATGACACATTTTAGTTTTAACTACAGTGACTGTCCTATGTCTCTTCACATGTTGAACAGAGAAGGTGATGCCTTTGCTGAACTTTCTCATTACACAGTTGTTCCTACACGTTCTTGTGTTTAGCAGTCTATAATTGTGTATTCAGTCAGAATATTTTCTACATCTTCAGTATTATGATATAGGTGAACTGTGGCAGACAGTGGGTCCTATGCCACATTCTGGTCTCCTTGAGGTAATTTCTTCATCAGTATTGCACATTGCTTATATTGCCATCTAACACTGCTGCTGTGCCTTCAGGAGCACAGGCAGGTGAATGGGGCTGCTTCATGCAGCATTGTGGGATCAAGGTGTTGGTATAAAAGGGAGGTCTCTTGACTTTTGGAAGGGTGCAGAATAACTGTCGTGGCTGACACAGTATGGCAACTGAGAGATCACTGTCAGGCTTGCAAGAAAAAAAACATGCATCTTTTTTCCCCTTGCAGTAAGGATGCCCTGAATGTTATAGTATAAGTGGGTGTCCCGCAGCAGAACAACACCGGAGCTAACTATGGAGAGCCAGGGACACTGTATAGAAACTTTCTAAACAGTTTTGTTGATTTTTACTCTTCTGTCATGTTTGTAAGCCTCAGGTCATTCTTGACACTATCACCTGGACACTTCCCTGTGTGACTCTGCCTTCAAGTTGACCTACAGCTTCTGTAGAGCACAGTTGAGTGTCAGCAGTATCATGTCTCCGTGTCCACCTCACCATCAGTGAACACCCCTTCCTTGTTGCAGCCGAAGTACCCTGTTGGTCTATCTGTCTCTGTATCATCCCCCATCCTTGTCAGTTCATACCTATTTTGTGCCACTGCTTTGGGTTTTCCTGTCTGTATGTGAGATCCTATGACGGGCAAGCTGTGCCCTGATGGTGTCCTTGGACTGGGAGCACTGTCCCATGTCTCAAGACCACTCTGAGCTTGAAGGAGGCCCCTGGCCTCTAGCCTGACACCTCCTGCATAATGTTCTGGGTGGCCTTTTCTAGCCCTCTGCTTGCAAATCCCTCCCACTGGGACAGCTCTGTGGGTGACTCCAAGAGCCCATGCTCAGGCTTGGCTGTTTGCCAGTTAGTGCAGGGCACCTCAGGTTAGACTGTGTTTTGCTACATGAATAAGACCTCATTGACCCTGAGAAGAACTTAGATAATCCAAAGCTGGAGAGCTCTTTCTGCCCTACCTGCTAAATTTCTTCTAACAGAGACATCTACCAAAGAAAGGGAAAGTTTTGCCTAGTCTCACAATAGCTTTATCATAAATGAAAATAAATCTTAGATTTTTCCTTTCCTCAAAGTCTTTTCTTGTAAATAACTTCCACACCAGTCTGAGACAGGATGTAGACCCAGGACAGAAATGAAGGCAGACTGTTCCAACCCTGCAGCAAGAGAAGGCCAAGTTCTCTCCTGTTCCACTTAGAAGCAGGTACATTTCACTTGTACTTCCCTTGGCTACACCATCTCCCTGTCTTGTTACTGTGACCTGAGCTAAGGACTGTGCACCTGACATCGTTGCTCTTCCAAGCTATTCTGGTTCTCCAAATGAGAGAGATTTCTTCTCCTTCAAACAACACATTTCTTTTTTAATCACAGTGCCTAGGAACGTAATGCTTCTGCTCATTTCCCTGCTTTCATTATGGAGTTCATCCCTGCCAGGTCTTGTATCACAGAGCTCTTTTATGGCCATGAGCTAAAGGAAAATGGTTTGATTCTCCCTTCAGGAGCCACCAAACAGTCCTGCACTTAGACCTGAGCTGTATTTACAGGGTGACCTTCCCAAACCTTCCTTAACACCCAGCTTCTGTACTACTGCCCCAGCCACCGCGGTGGTCTGCAGCTGCCAGGAGAGCCCGTAGTTTGTCAGCTTTGTTCCAAGGACTGTGATGTGTTTGACAAATAATTCTACAAGAACCTACAGTACTTACACAGCCTTATAAATATTTGGATTTTTAAAAATGATCAGTCTAATATAATAGTAAAATAGATGGGTTTTTACCAGTCTCTGCAGCTTGTTCATCCCCTTTGGTCGGTTTTCCTCTGTCTGCCAAAGGCTCTGGTACTCTCAGCAGTACTCTAAAGGATTATTTAAATCTCCAGCATAGGAATGTGTATTTAGTCACCCATTACATCAGGATACTTGATACACTTGGCTTGGCAGGTGTTTGCCAGCTGATTTACATTCTCTAAACAGTGCTGCACTTTCATTAGCAAGACAGTTCAATTAATATTGTTAAAAGTACGTGACAGTTTTGGGAAATGATTCTGCAAGGTCCAGAGCTGTCTAAATCCTCTTGAAGGCCAGTGTGGTTTATGGCATAAACTCCCTCTCAAAGCATCTGGCACAGTTAGTTGCTTGGTAGCACTTGCCTGATTAAGTGTGATCAAACTAGAAGTAAACTACAGCTTTTTTACTGACTGTATTTGCCCTGGAACCCAATCTAGGACCTGAAAGACAAACCAGACTATTTCCTGTGTTTCTGTCAGTGACAGGAATGAACGAACCTCAAGCATTTCAAATCCCTCATTATTCCAAGCCCTTCCTCTGTACTTGTGTCTGGTGACATGCATGCAATCCAGCTGGGGCTGACAAGGGGCTGTACACTGGTGCATGGAAGGCTGCAGTCCTGTTTCCACTCCACTGCCTGATGTAGAGCAAACAACAACACATACGGCACTCGATTTTGTCACCGAACAATCTTCTCTGGCTTTTATTTCATAGGAGGCAGAAAACTCTTTTCTTTTTTTTTCTTTTAAAGTGCATAATACACAATATGTATAACATTATAGATTAGATTAAAGTGCATATTATCTAATGTGTCATATATCCACATAATACATAGCATTGCAGGTAAACCTAGTGCTGAGATGAGCGTGGGACAGTAGGCTGCTGGGGGAAAAATGAGTATCTGATCAAAATGTTTTCCAGTCATTTTGTCACACATCTTCACACAGCTTTCTCCTGCCATTCTTTAAACCTTGTTCTCTTTACAGCCTCAGAGGGCAGAGAAAAGCCCTTGTAAGTGCAACAGGGGCTGATTATACCAAAGACTACAACTGGTTTTATACTTGGGAGGTACTGGTCAAGCAATTGACAGAGCCTCAGCATAGTTGTTCACAGAGGTATGGTGCAGGAGCCTCTGTATGATGGATTTATGTCGCACCCTGGAAGTACAAAATTGAAACTCAGTTATTTTTTAATATTTCGGTTAAAAATTAAATAAAAGTAGAAGCCTCTCCTCTAACCCCAAGAGGCTCCAGCTAAATTCTAATGAGTCAAAGAGGTTTCATCCCTCTGTAATAGTGGTATCTTCAGTGACCTTTCATCTTTGTGTCTTTTGGCTTATCTTTCACTAGCGTGTGAGTTTTATGCTCTTCCCTTGTTAACTACCCATCATTTAATCAGGGCATAGTGGCTGACAAACCTTGTGTTTGGTATATGTTTGGCTCGTGTAGTAGTTACCTGTTGTTCCAGAAATGGTACCCTTTTCCATGTAAGCTACAGAAGACAGCAAGGCAGCAGCAATGACAGCCTTGCTTCTTTCTGTGAAAGAGAAAGGCACTCGCCAGCAGTGAGAAACACTGTATCCTCATGGATCCTCGAGATGGGGCCTGCTGGAGATGCAGACATATTGCACTGCCTGCAGTAACAGCAAAGCTGCTGTTCACAGAATATCTGGCCTTTAGGAGTGGTTCATGGTATTTTAACATCCTTTTGTCCTGCAGAGTGAAGTATCTGAGGGGCCTGCCTGGCAGATTTCAACGTATTAAAAATAAGTGCAACTATTTTTTTAAGCCCCCGTTCGTCACTAGTCAGGTTTTACCACACCTGAACAGAAATATAAACCTGCTCCACATGGCAGAATTCTCTTACATGACACATTCTCTTACAAATGTGTCCGTAGGGATACGGTGCTGCATCAGCTGCAGCCGCTAAGTGGCAGCAGAAGTACAACATTCCCTGCATTAAGCTCCGAATCCAACATGCCAGCAGTTTGTTGCTTGTGGTGGGTGGCGGGGGGCAGAGGACTACTTCTAACAGCTCCCCAAAAGATAACTTGTTCACTGGGGAAACAGACGGAACTGTACCTAACGGTACAAGGTAACAGCCACTGTGTATGGTTTGGGCAGCACGTATCAAGAACTTTCAAAGAGGAAAGCTTTAATTTCTTCCTGTCTATTCTGAATGACACCAGGTTTGGGTAGATCTCTTCCAGGAAGGAAAACACATATTCTGTATTAGGCAAGAGTTTCTCCTTTTCCCTGGCATCTTACAAGCAGGGACCACCTAGTGCAGGTCTTTGTCTCTTCAGGTGATGATGTACAGGAGTTTTGGCCTGTGGCTACCAGGCGGAGAGTCCCTGGTTGTTCTAGTTACTGAGATGTGTCATGAGAGCCTTTGAGGGAGTTGGTGATTACTCCATTTCTAGCTCCTTAGACAGAAGAAGCATGTCCAAGCATGTCTCTAGCTGGATAAGAGGGGAAGGAATGCAGCTCACCCAGGCAGTCTGGTCTCCATCTGTTCCCTGGGCCTGAGTACCATGAATCTGATCCATCTGCCTCATTTCTGTTGCAGTCAAACAGAAATATACCTTTCTGCAATGATCTGGTTAAGGGCTGCCTGCTTAGACCATTCTGTTGCCTCACTTTTGAAGGCAAATATGTGCACATTCTACTACTTAATGGAAGAGGAAAGCAGTATTCACCATAGTCCAAAGGAAATCCTGGAGGTGCTGTCAGGGGATGTGCATCTTCTGCCAGGCCTCCAAATGGGCTCTTCTCAAGCCTCTCCTTATTTCACCTCTACCTTCCCTGAACTGTGCACCTTCTCTCTCTTCAAAACCCATCCCCAGTGCTTTTATGCGGGATTTAAACCAGACAGCTTGTGAGTTGTGCAATGAAGTGAAGCAATAGCCTACAGCAGTCTTGGGTCAGAGAAAGGAAATAGCAGGTGAGCTTATGACAGCTCCAAGAGATGAGTGAAGTCCTGCAACTGTGGCACAGGCTGTTCACAAGGCTCCCTGTGCCTGCAGGGGCATAAATTTGCTGTGCTGTGGCTAGATAGGCCTCTGTGTGTAGATGGCTAGCTGGAAGTGGGAGTTCCTGGAGGATGTCCTCTGACTTTTCTAGTAACAGCCGCCTTGATGAAGAATGGATGTAGACTTTTTTTTCTCCTACATAGTATCTATATGACTTGTGCTTTAGTGCTGACAGGTGTTCACATTGGTTGCGTTTCCAGCAGTCTTCCTGCTGCACCTTAAAAAAACCCACCAGCATTCCCAAAGTGAACATTGGATAAGTTCCTTAGGATAAGTTCTCACAATGTCGGAGCTGCAGCTGGTGTAGATGAGGAATCTGCAGTCTCAGGGTCTGTCACCAGGGTTTAACCACTGCACTTCAATTACTCAGACTCTTGGCTTTGGAAGTCTTCACACAAACCCAGCAGGTTTCCAACGGCACCGCAGGGACCTACCACCCTCTTTTCTCAAATACTTTTCCACTGTCATAATCAAGGTGAAATATGATGCCATGAACATGGAGAGCAGTTATTTGGAGAATGTGAAGGCAATCTCTGCCTGCAATTATCTGACTGAGGGAATAAGTAGTAATCCTGCCATTAGGAAAGACCATCAACACATGCTCTTTGATCTGTCATGCACTGAGAGGTTCCTATGTTTTAGAGTGGTTTTGCCCCAGGATTGTCCGGACCAACTGCAATTACTCTGCAAGAGCAGAAAAGTGGCCCCATTTCCATCTGTGAGGCTCGGATCTACAGGATGAATTCTCCCTGCAAATGCTACACTGTAAATCGCAGAAGAGATTTGGAGCTGCTCCCTGGCTGGTTGCTGGCTATCTCCCAGGCTCTACCCTGGCTATTTCTGTAAACCTTTCTCTCTTTCCTGTAAGGACCATCACAATGAAATATGAAATACCTCTGTCTGCTTGTCTGGACTCTTGCAGGACTTGCTCAGAATACAGAAGACAAGTAACATAATCTACAAACAAGCAGCTTTCTCAAGAAACATGCAGCAGGTCTGCTGGTTTTATGGTGAAAGCAATGAAGTTTATGAAACTTAGCTGTAAAAATGGATTTTCTGTGCAGGAAATGAGTGCTCTGCTGTGACACTGTTATTCTCAGTTCCTGCAGTTTGATAATGTTCCTTAGAAAAAACGCACAATTTATTTAAGTTCAAGGCACTGTATAAGGACTCCAGGAAATGGGCTTCATTGCAGAGGTTTCTCAGGGCAGGGACCCAATGCTGACAGAGCTTCTGCTACCACACAGAGTCACTGGGATGTTTTCCAGACCAAAGGAGATACATAGAGCTCAGTCCATTGAGGACACAAGGGCTGACACAGCCAAGGGAACCAGCTGCATTTCCTTGCCAGCTAGGATTTGTGGATGTCAGAAGAATGGCTCTATGTTCCGTGTGTTGGATCAGCAGTCTGCATTTTCATCCTCCTGATAAGCAATAGAGCTTCTTTGGGAAAACTGAGAAAGCCCAAAATACTAAAAATAATTGAAATACCCTTTTCTTAGTCCATTGTGAGCTGTAGGTCATGCTGCATCTGAACTATTCCCTTTCCTTCCTTCTTTGTACCAGACACTGGTGCAAGCAGTTAGTTGAAATTGGGTGACCTGAAAAGAGAACAAACCTCTTGGCTGAACTAAAGCTCTGTTCCTGTGTGCAAGAGGAGAACACGGAGACTCTGCCAAATGGCAATAAATAGCGCTGAATGTTCCCGTCAGGGGAATACGTGCAGCAGTGTCAGAGTGTCAGGCTCATCTTGAGTTCTTATTTAACATCCATTTCAGATAGAGCTTTTTATTAGACCTGTCCCCTGGCTTATTGAGAGGCACATGGACTAGGACACTACTTCTGGTGAAAACCAAACTACAAATACTATTTGTGACTCCTTGCAAGAGTCTCCAACAGCTGAGAGCATGCTCAGTTGTATGTGCTGCTATTGTGAGCTGAACACAGACCTTTTTATAAGAAACAAGCATTGTTTTTCAGTTCTCTTGTTGATTTGGCCACAGTGCTTATGAAATGGATATTACAAAATGAAGGCCCTTGAAGGATAGTCCATGCTGACAGCTGTGGTAGGTGACCTATGGAGTAAAGGACGGATCACAAGGCAGAAGAATTTTTAAAAAATGATTAACCACGGGAAAAAAAAAACTGTGCAAAGGGACAGACATTTTCTTGCTTGATGTCTTCAACTCATGATCAGAAGCTGTTTTGGAAGAGATGCTTTATTTGGATATGTGACTGTGCTTTGCTCAAGGAGATTTAGGTGAGATCTTATTTCCCATGATATGCCAGATGCAAAGCTGCATTTTTAAACTAAAAACATAGGAAATAAAAATAACATAAACTTTGATTTACAGCAAACCCTGAGCAAACCACATGTCCTTGGAGGGCTGAGCTCTAAGTGCTATCTTTAGTTTCCTTCTAACAAACAAACAAAGCTCCCCATCCAAGTCTGTATGATTCACTTTCTCCTGACTTCAGCCATCACACTGTAGAGTTAGCTCATTTAGGACACAAAATCCTTCAGCGAAGGAGAAAGCATTTATATATGGCTATTAAACATTGAAAAGTAAACATTTCAAGTACCTTGGTGGTTCAGATTACACAGTTTATCTATGCACAGTGGGTTCATGCAGCCTTTTTTCCAAAACTGGAGCAACTTCTTAGCAACTTCTCTGTGGTAGACCTGGAGATCTTGACACCTGTTGTCCATGACACTGAGGACTGAGAGCTGAAATAACCTTCTAGTGAGGTCCCTCTGGCTGTTGTGGCTCACGTGTACAGGAGCTCAGCACTGCTCCTTCTCAATATGTTCCTAGCACCAGTGCACCAGTCATGCAGTGGCGTCTTCTGCTCTGGGGCTAACAGGGATCCCAGGCATGGCATGTCCTGGGGAGCACTAGTGTGGGTCAGACCTTGTATGGGACTTGCATAGTCTCATAGCTCTCATACCTGGGGATGTCTCTCAGAGCGTAATGCTCCATTCCCCTGCAGTAGAGCCCAGATTCTTTTTTGAAGAAGGGGAATGGAGCATTACTCCAGTGAAGGGGCTTGGGGTTAGGTGGCCAGAGAATGAACTCTCTCTATTGTGTGCCCTCTAGCCCAGAGGGAGGAGGTGCCTATGTGTCATCAGACCAGGTATGACTTGTCACAGCAGGACACATTACAGAAGGTCATCAGATGAATTTACAAACAAAATGCCAGTGGTGTTCAAGAGCAGAAAGCACATGTCACTGGCTGGGCACTCATCAAGTGTGTGGCTGGGGGCTGGTTTGCTGCCCACCAGCTGCTGACAGAGTGAGCACCCCTGGCGAGGGCGCCAAGGCTCGTTAAGGCCTGCGCTGACACGGCACACAGCTCCTTTCATCCTGCGACCCCGGAGAGCACTGTGCTGGGCAAAATGGGAGCTGCCGCCTTTAAACAGCATCTGTTTATTCTTGAAACAATTAGTGAGGGCAGTTAGATCTTGAACTAGTTACTGAGCCCAAAACAATTACGATAAAAACAAGTTCCAGATGGGCTCAAAAGGAGTTGTTTTTGTCTTTACTAAATTAGAACGGATTCATGTCTTCGAGTTCATCTGGCATTTATGGACAGGAAACATGAATTACACACAATAATTTACTACAAACAAAAGAGATGAATGCAGCAACAGCCCATTTATCTTTGCTTATGTGCCTTCTTGAGGTTTATGTGCTGTTTAACTCATGGGGAGAGTTTTAGCTTTTTTTCTTTGTTTTCTAACTCTCTGCTATTTTGGTTTGCAGAAAGCGAGACAGGAAGCTGTTGAGTTTCTGTTGCAGGGTTAAGCTTACTTGACACCCTAGGCAAATGCTTGCGTGTTCTTTAAAATCACCCCAAAAATGGGGAAAACAAAACCAGAGGTAACAGGAGGGTCCAGTAGTGATATGTAACTGTGCATGTGCAAAACCATTCCCATTCAGGAAATACATACATTTTTTAATCAAAAGCCAAAGGCTTTTATTTAGATTCCATGATTTTATAGAAGGCAGTGTGTCGGCGCCACTACAAAGGTGTGTAACATGAACCCAGCTATGCTCCCAGGCTGAAGTGAAGCCATGGAAGGACTGAACTCCCCAAACCCATAAAATGTAACAAGGATTGTAATAAAGACTGAAGCTGCCCCTGGGTGTAGTATAGTGCATGAAGTCAGCTTGGCTGAGCTCCAAAAGGAGTGAGATCATGGGCAGAAAGCAACCTGGGAACTGAAGGGTGTCACTGAGATTTGTTTGGCCTCTTCCAGTCCAAGATGGTGAGCTTCCCAATGCATTCACCGCTTCTCCCCCTTCCCTTCATGAATCTTAGTAAAAGAAGGCCTTAAGTAAAAGCCTGGGCAAGTAGAGTTCTCCAGGACCGCTGGCCACAGGCCTCCAACTTGACTCTGCACCACTGATCACAATCCTCTGAACTCTGTTGTTGAGACAGTTTTCAATCCACCTCACAGACCAATTGTCTATCCCACATTTCTTGAGTTTCCCTACAAGGATGTTATGGGAGACAGTATGGAAAGCCTTACTGAGATCAAAGTATGACATCCACTGCTCTCTCTTCATCTACCCATTTGGTCCTGCTTCATAGAAGGGTATCAGCTTAGTCGAGTAAGATTTCTCCTTAGTAAATCCATGCTGGGTACTCCTGATAACCTTCTTTTTTTTCCATGTGGTTAGAGATGGCCTCCAGAACAAGCTGCTCCATCACCTTTCTAGGGATGGAGGTGAGGCTGACTGGTCTGTAGTTGCTTGGGTCTTCCTTCTTGCCCTTTTTGAAGACTGGAGTGACACTGGCTTTCTTCCAGTCATCAGGCAGCAATCCTGTTCTCCATGATTTTTCAAAAGTGATGGAGGTCAGAGACAGCTCTCACCACCACAGCAGATGGGGTGCTCAGGAGCCTGTGCCTGGTCTCCCAGGTGCCCCCCTCTCTCTTGTCTTCTCCCCTCTCTCTCCTGATATGTTGCTTTAACCTCCTGTCCCCTCATCTTCCAGCTGGGTTTTGTTCTTCATCAAAGGGCCGTCAGGGTGGAGGTGGTGGAAAACACAAAGACTCCCTTCCCCACCAGTGATTTAATTTCCCATTAGCTGAGGGTTTAAAGAGAAATCTCAGGGCTCATTAAGACTCTGCTGACAGCTTAACCTTCTCCTGCAGAAACCCAACACGGGGCCCATTCCTCTGTCTGAAACCAGGGTGGCTGTAACGTTAGACCAACTGCTGAGCACGGCAGACAGCTCTGGAAAGCATAACCAGCACCCGGGGAGAGGCTGCCAGCGCACACTTTCCAAGGCTGTTTCTGATGTATTTGACACAGTTACCGGGGAGCAGAGACGCTTCTTACTGCGACCTTGCGCTGCCCGGTGCGGCCGCGCGCCGTTCGGGGAAGCGCCTCGTTGCTCGGACCAAGGGGAAGCAGAGGCGTTAGCACTAAAAACCCAAAGCCTTTCGGCATCAGCGAAGGCGGGGTCCTTTAGACCCGTACAGCCCCCGCACGCCAGCCGAGGCACTCGCGCAGGTGCCCCTTTCAGGGCTCAGCTCTCGGCAGCGCCACCCTCTCCCCACAAGCAGCCGGGTGTTCTCCGCCCGCAGGAATCATCCGCCGGCAGCCCCCGGCCCCCGCATGCCGCGGGGGACCTGAGCTGAGCTGAGCTGAGCGCGTCGCAGCTCCCGCCGCCGAGCGGGACACGACCCCGCGGCAGGGGCGCGGCGAGCCCCAGGGCACAGCCCCAACTCCGGCGCGCGCCCCGCGCAGCCACGCCCCCCTGTGTCACCCTCTTCTCCCCCTGATTGGCTGTCTCCTGAGAGGCACGCGACCTGCTTTCCGCCTTCCCTTAGTCCCTCGTCACCGGGGCTGCCCGCTGCCATTGGCTACGGGCGCCCGCCCCGCCTCCGGGGGGGCGGCACCCCAGGCGCTCTCCCCTTCCCGGCCCGTCACCTGCTGCGGCGGGTCCGTTCCGGGTTGGCGGCGGGCGGAGGGCCGAGGGCATGAGGCGCCCTCCGATTGGTCGGCTCGCGCCGCCTGTCGCGCCGGGGTTTCTTTTACCTGTCAAACAACAGAATTCTGTGCTTGTAGTTTTCAAATTGATTTATTTCAG